>JAGFMF010012302.1:214565-296375 GCA_019455555.1 Galemys pyrenaicus
TCCCCGCTCTCTGTAGTGAATCCTCTCACCCCCCCCCCACACCTCTGGCCTGTACCCCAGTGCTTGTATGCATAAATAAATAAATCTTAAAAAAAAAAACAGGCAACTACAAATGTTGACAAGAATGTGGAGAAAAAGGAATTCTCCTACACTGCTGATGGGAAAGCAAACTGGTCCAATCACTATAGAAAGCTGTGTAGAGGCTCCTCGAACTACTAAAAAATGGAACTACGATATGACCCAGCAATTCCGCTCCTAGGAATCTACTCAAAGGACACAAAACCATTAATTCAAAAGGATACCTGCATCCCTATATTTATTGTAGCACTATTTACAGTAGTTAAGATATGGAAACAACCCAAATGTCCAAAAGTAGATGACTGGATCAAGAAGATATGGTATATATACACAATGGAATATTATTCAGCAATCAAAAAAGATAAACTGCCATTAGCAGCAACATGAATGGATCTAGAAGGGATTATGCTCAGAGAAATAAGTCAGAAGGAAAAATAAATATATTGGATGGTTTCACTTAGAGGAGGAGTATAGGGGAACAAAATAAGGGATCAGGAAAAAATTAAGAAATTAGCAGGCAACTATAAACATTCTGCAAGGGAGGGGGAGGCAGAGCAATCAAAATGGGAGGGAAGAGCAGAAGGGACTATGGTGATGGTGCAAGGATGACTTGGTGGTGGGAATTTTACAGGGAGTATACCTGAGAGGAGAAAATACACATTATACAAAAATGAACAATGATGTAAAATACATATATAAATAAAAACAAATAAATTTTGTTCATGGTATTGCCAATGTTTTAGTATCAAAATATTTGATTCTTTTCAATTATGATGTCGTGGTTTTTTAATTAAACTTTTTAATTTTCTTACACTGTTGGTTTTTTTTGCACAATGATGTCATGTGTTTTTTAGACTTAGATTTTTCATATTCCAGATTAGTTTATTTGCCTGTATTTTTATTTTGTGCTTAAAAAATAAGTTCATGTTTATTATGCTTGAATCTCCCATTTGGGATTAAGTGTGAAGTGCAGAACAAATTTTATAATTATTTCTCCTCCCAATACCTGGGCAAGTTTCCCAACTTAATATTGAAGCAATTCTGTCAGGTTTGCCATTTCAGTTCCCACCTTGCTTAACATGTCAGTTTGTTCCTAAAAGTATCAAAGTCATTTGTACTAGTTTTTAAACTTTTTTTATTTATTTATTTGTTGCATAGAAGAACTGGGATCCAGACCAGAGGTGCAGGGGGTGAGAGTATTCACCAGAGACAGTGGGGAGCAGAACAGACAGATCTACTGAAACACACTGCTGAGGGGAGCAGCAGGCGAGACAGGAGAGGTCTGCTGCGCCATGTGGGTCAGCTTACTGGCCTGGGATGGAACTCAGGCCATCCTGGTGGTAGCACTGAGACTTAACTCCTATGCCACCAGGGAGGCCTTACACTCTTGTTATGCTAAAAGAACATAATCTCTCTTCATTTTGTTTCTCTTTTTACAGGTTTCACAAGAGTTTTGCATTTTTCTTCACATGAGTCTCAAAAAATGATACATAAGTTGATTTCTAGGTATGTTATGTTAGTTGTGAAGGGAATCTATTTCCTGTTCTCTAAATATTCATTGTTTGTATTTGAGAAAACGTTTAATTCTGCTGTACTTGTTAAGTTTCTTTGTGTACCCATTGCCCCCCTCCCCCCAGCCCTGTTACTTTACCCTTAACCACCTATCTTCTCTTCGGATAGTTTCTGGAAAGCAGACCTTATGTTTGTGTTCATGTTAAGTGGTCAATAAAATCTTTAAGGTTTATGATGCCTACTAATGGTTTCCCCAGCCAAGACAGATATGTATCATAAGCATAGTCACACATGTTTGTATCTGTAGTTTAGCATAATTACTGACAGCACCTATTTTATTCCAAAATTTGCCCAACTTTGGATGATATATTATGAAGTCACCCTAATTATACGGGAATTATTTTTTTTACACATTAGGCACATTTTTAAAAAAGATATATTTTATTTATACGTTCAAGATCTGGGGTTAAGCCAGAGGTATGGGGAGTGTGAGGAGTCACCAGAGACAGAGCAGGGAGCAGAACAGGCAGATTGACTGATGTACACTGCTGAGGGAAGCAGCAGGTGATGGGTCACCTCCCTGGCCAGCTGGGGGGTTGAACTCCTGCTACAGTGGCTGCAGGTAGCTTCATTGTACTGAGACTTAACCTCTTGTGCAATAAGGGAGGCCCACACTAAATACATTTTTACTAGAGCCTTTTTAGTTTACAACATGAGGTAAGAGGAAAATAATTTCTCTTTAACCAATATTTTGCAGAGCTCTAGTAAAATATTTTAAGCTTAAGAGATTGATAGGGATGTCAAGTTTTAAAAGGTGGGAATAAAGTAAACAAGTCTTAACTTCTTATTTTTTAAGGTCTTTTTATTTATGCACACAAGAACTGGGGTGTAGGAAGTGAGAGGATTCACCAGAGACAGAGTGGGGAGCATCTACACTGCTGAGGGGCCAAGTGGGGGAGACAAGAGAGGTCTGCTGCACCATGTGGATCAGCTCCCTGGTTGGCCAGGGATCTAACTCGTGCTCCAGTGGTTGGCGATAACATGATAACACTGTGTCACCAGGGAGGCCCACAAGTTTTAACTCCTTGAATATTCTAGTTAACTCCTTAAAGTAGAAATAGCTCTAATTAGTAACGTAAGTTTCTTGAAGGCCATGTTTCATTGTTGCTGATGTCTTTATATCAGAAGCATGCTATTTCAATCAATATTCACTAATCCCACCTCAAAAATGAATTTTACATTTGTTGGATTTTGGCATCAGTTTGTTTTTTCTTAAGCCCATTCTCGTTCAATTTCTAACTGGGCCTTTTCTCTTCTATTTATAGTAACGAGTGTGTCATCTCATCCTATGATAATTTCGCCTATTCCAAACCTTAAATCTTAGAGGCTTGGCATTTTCCTTCTTCTTTGAACTGGTTTTAATATTAGTATCAAAAATAACCCTATCTTGCAGAGATCCTATATACCAGCAATGAATAACAGCTCCCTTTTAGGAAAGTCATTCTTTTTTTAAGACCAAATTTTGTATATTTTGGTGGCCCCTCATCCAGAGTCTGTTCAGACTTGGTTTCTTTGATTTTATTGTCATTAAGCTTCACATTTTTCACCTGCTCATGAGCAAGGGCATGACCAAGGTCAGGAGACAACTACAGGGAGAGATAGGAAAGCCAGGGTCAAGGGGAGATAGTGGGGGTGAGGGGAGATGGCCTTGATAGTCCAGGAAGCAACAGGCCAAGGCCAATGGACAGTAGTTCTAAAGAAACAAAAATGTGAAACTACCCCTGAACAGTCCCCACGCCCCCCCCCCAAAAGAGAAAGAACAAAGACTAACACAAAACCCCAACATACAAAACAGCCTCTCAATCCCACCTATGGCAACTCTTTCGAGGCCCCTTCTGGAAACAGGAGCTGTGCTGCTTTGCTGCTTTCACTTCAAATAAGGATTTGCTTTGCTTTGCTTCAAACACGTTTTTGCTGTGCACACTCCACTGTCTTTTTTCCCTCTTTTAACGTGGTCACTGGCTCCCAACCCCTCCTGTGGACTGGGGAAGCCAAGAACTCATACCTATTTCCACTCAGAAAGTATCCTGAAACACTTTCAAAAAGATGGTTATAGGCTGTAAGCAAATGATCCTTGTTAGATGTCTTGGTCACATTTTTAATGTTTCCTAATAACTTAGGTTTTGCAAGAAACAGATCTGAACCATGGTCCCATGGGAACTTGTTAATGTTCTCATGTGCAGCTGCTCCACGGTGCAGGCCTGCTGCAGAACGCCGCCAGAATCCTACCCCGCTGCCTTGACTATTTTCTTAGAATACTTTTTTTATTGAGATATAACTGACATACTGTTTTCATGTATATAACATAATTTGATATATATATATATTTACACACATATATATGCATCATGACCACAATAAATCTAGTTAACATTTTTCACTACACAAATACAGTTTTTTTCTTGTGATGAGAACTTCTAAGATCTCCTATCAGCAACTTTATGTACAATACAGTATTAACAAACTAGTAACAGTATATTGTACATTATAGCCCCATGACTGGTTTTATAATTGTAAGTTCGCACATTTTGATCCCTTTCACCCATTTCCATTTTGCCCAACGTGACACTCCGCACCCCTTCCCTGTAGCTCTGGCAACCACCAATCTGTTCTTTGGATATATGAGTTCAGGTTGCTGTTGTAAATTCTACATATACATGAGATCATTCAGTACGTCTTCTTCTGCCTATCTAATTTCACTTAGCATAATTCTCTCAAGGTCAATCCATGTTGTGATAGGATGTCCTTCTTTTTTATGACTGAATAATATTCAGTTATATATGTACATGTGTGTATATATATGCAGGCATATTTCTTCACATAATCATCCATTGATGCACATTTAATGTTGCTTCCATGTCTTAGCTACTGTAAATACTTCCACATAGAAATTAGTGTTTTCATTTCCTTTGGATAAATATCCAGAACTGTTACTGCTGGATCATATGATGTTTTCACTTTTAGTTTAGGGTTTTTTTAATATTTATTTTTATTTATTTATGCATACAAGAGCTGGGGTATAGGCCAGAGGTGTAGTGGTGAGAAGACTCACCAGAGCCAGAGTGGGGGAGCAGAATAGGTAGATTGACTGAAATACACTGCTGAGGGGGACAGTGGGTAAGACAGGAAGAGGTCTGCTGTGCCATAAGGGTCAGCTCCCTGGCCAGGGATCAAACTCCTGCTGTAGTGGTGGCTGATTGCTTGATAGTGCTGAGACTTAACCCCTTGTGCCACCAATGAGGCCCCACTTTTAGTTTTTTTGAGGAAATTCTGTAGTTTTCCATAGCATCAGTACAAATTTACCAACAGTGTACAGGAGTTCCCTTTTCTTCACATCCTCATTTATTTCTTGTCTTTTGATAATTGCCATTCTAACATGTGTGAGGTGTTATCTCATTGTGGTTTACACTTCCAGTGGTTAGTGATGTTGAGCATATTTACATGAAACTGTTGGTCATTTGTATGTCTTCTTTGGACAGTATCTATTCAGATCCTCTTCCCATTTTAAAACTTAGATTGTTGGGGTTTTGTTATTAAGTTTGTAAGAGCTCTTTATAATTTTTGGATATTGCCCTCTTATCAGATATATGATTTGCAAATATTGTCTTCCATTTTGTAGTTTGTATTTTTTAAAGATTTATTTATGCATACAAGAGCTGGGGTACAGGCCAGAGACAGAACAGGGGGCAGAAGGCAGATCGATGGAAATATACTGCTAAGGGGAGCAGTGGGAGAGGCAGGAGAGGTCTGCTGCACCATGTGTGTTGCCTCCCTGGCTGGGTATTAAACTCGTGCTGCAGTGACTGTGGATAGCTTCCTAGTGCTGACTTAACCCTTGCACCATCAGGGAGGCCCCTTTCTTCTCTACTCTTACAGCTTTTGTTTATGTCTAGTACACAAATTGGGTTGTCTTTGGGATCTCCGGAGGTGGAATTGGTTTGTGGTTGTTCGGTTTACCTTTCTCTAAAGTGGTTGATATTGTTGACCTAGACTGAAGTCTGGCCCAGTTTTAGCAAATACATCACAGCTCTAGTGTTACAGCTCTAGTATTACAACAGACTTTTATTCTGGGTTTTATGACTGCAGTCTGGAAGACACAGACCCAAGAAGCACTTGAACTGTGTTCAGGGGGCTATTTTAATAAGGAGATAGGCATATTTAATCACATCACACAAACAGCTATCAATTAGCCTTCATGTATCATTAGCCAGTTATTGACTCCCCTGCTACCTACCTCAAATGTACTGTAAAATGGTCTAGCTCAAAAAACTTGTTAGAAATTATTTCAGGTATATGTTATATACCATACCTCATTTTGAGGTCCAGTTTTTTTTTCCTCAACAAATTGAAGGTTTGTAGCACCCTGCATCAGCATATCTATTGGTGCTATTTTTCTAACAGTGTATGTTCACTTCATGTCTGTCATGTTAAGGTAAGCACATTGTTTTTTTAGATATTGCACTTAGTGTAGTGTACTACATGCAGGAACCCAAAACCTGACTCACTTTAATGTTGTGATCTGGAACTAAACATGCATTGTCTTCAACTGTGCCTGCTATAGTTTAAGCAACACCCAAGTATCCAGTATCATTCATCTTAAGAAATAAGGCCATCAGGCTTCCCTGATGGTGTAGGGGTTAAAGACAGCACTATCAAGCTATCAGCAGCCTAGCTACTGGTGCATGAGTTCAATGGATCCCTGGCTAAGGAATTAACTTTACATGGCACAGACCTCTCCTGTCTCGCCTGCTCGCCTCAGCAGTCTATTTCAGTAGATGTGTCTATTCTGCTCCCCACTGTCTCTAGTGAATCCTCTCACCCCTCACCTACACCTCAGTTCTTGGATGCATAAGAAAAAAAATGTCTTCTTTAAAAAGTGGTTTTCGAATAAAAGCAGAGATCTCACTTTAAAAAAAAAATCACCTATGTAGTTGAAGTGCTTGTGTTTTCATGCTTTCAGTACGGTTTTTCATGGTCTCGGTCCATATACGTAGTTTTAGAACTTTTAAACAGGTCTCATACTTTTTGCTTATCGTTGATGTTGTGAATGTTGATATATACAATGGAATTGCATGCTGCATAGGATTACATCGTATAAATTTATATTTGGCCAACAATAAATGTTCAATGAGTATTTTGCTCCTTTATAGCTAGACCTCTTGCTAGACTTAATATTAAGTTCTAGTAACTTTTGATTCTCTTGACTTAGCAAATAGTTTTTCTTCAGCAGTTACACCTTGTTCCCTGCTTTACTGAAATGGTTAAATTGGCAGAATGGTGTTAATGATGGTTAACTGACAATTTCATACTTTCATTGTGATGCTGGTTATTGGTCTAAGACTACCTTTAAGTTATTGTTAGCAGGGGAGGGAAGAGGGGAAGGGTGGAGGGCAGACGGGAGCACAGGGGACTGAGGTGATGGTACACTGGTGTTACGGTGATGGGGAATACATGGGGATTACAATTGATGTCAAATATATGTAAATTTAAAAAAATTTATGTAATAATAAAGTTATTGTTAGCAATGCCTTGCAGCCGTATATTTGAAAGGCAAATCATACTTGGTCATATTACCTTTTGTAGCATACCACTAAATTAGATTTTCTTTAGGGTTGTAAATGCACCCTAAATGCAGATGCCAAAATCTCATTTCACTTTTAGACAGTTTTTAAGTTTATTGATAAAGTCTACTGTATTTTTACTTTCACCTTAAAGCTCTGCTGGACTTGCAGTCTCACTTCAGTTCAGTCCTTTGCTTAAGCCATCTCGATTTCTGTCCCCTCCTCAATCTTAGCTGCCACGATGCCTTACAATTCAACTTAGTGCCGCTGACAATGAAAGTCCTTTCTTATCTCCTAGAATAGGGTGGGGACTTTGGCTCTGGGTGTCCAGGGACCCTTTCCTTTATCTGTTACATAACTGCTAAGTCCTTCCCGTAACTAGATGCTTAACAGCAGAGGGCTGATTCAACTTGTTTTCTCAGGGGCCTCCCTGGTGGCCTAAGGGTTAGTCTCAGTCCTATCACCTCTATGGTTTGAGTTTGAGCCCAAGCCACAGAACTAACCCATCCATGGTGCAGCAGACCTCTCCTGTCTCGTTCACTGCTCCCCTTAGCAGTGTATTTCAGTAAATCCACCTGTTCTGCTCCCTCTTCTTTCAATGAATCCTTTCAACCTCTGTATCTCTGGCCTACATCCCAGTTCTCCTAGGCAAAACAAACAAAAAACCCCAACAAAACCAACTTCTCTTCTCAATCATTAGCAGGTCTGGGCACAGATAAGTGTGAATAGTGAAAAGCAAGGGAAATGTCTACCAGCCGCTTCCAACAGGGACAAGGTACCAAGTTAAGGACACACCACTGATTTTGGTCAAGGGGAATATCTTTAAATAGTCTTAGAGAATGAGGAAAAACCACAAAAAGCAAGCACCACTTGGAATTCTTTTTCTAACTAAACTTTTATTAAATGATTTCTTTCAAAGTTGAAACCTAGTTTTAATGCTGGATGGAGTAAAAACCACAATAGACTAATAGGTGATCTGTGAACAGACTGGCAATGACAAGAGGGAGAGACAAAACAAAAACAAGGACAAGACAGTTCTGGAGAGCTAGTCAAACTGCATTTTAAAATGAGTTAGAAATGAGTTAAAACATTAACGAAATAAAAATTTTAAATTAAGTCCCAATGGCTCACTGCTGGTTTGGTGAGTTCCCTCAACATTTTGTGTAACTAGCTGGTTTGTTCTTCTCAAGCAAGGTGATGCTTTGTCATTGGCTATCGGCTCTAATACCATCATCACACCCAAGTGCAGATTCCATTCTAAAAAAGAACCCCTCCCCCATTACTGATGGCTGCTTTCTCCCGACAGTGGGAAGTCAACTTTGAAGGAAGATACACCAGCGGTGGTGGCAGAGATGGTTTCCTGGAGAGTTCACTTGGATCTATTCTCCAGACATTTAGCATGTGCACAAGTATTAAGTTTGAAAAAAACTCCATTGTGAAAAGTGAGTTATGAAGAGTGCTCTTTATTTGAAACCTCCACAACACAGACGCCAATCTTGTCTCGCATTGAATCATTAGCTGTGCACATCAACACATTCCAAGCACAAATTAAGAAATGCAAACAGAACAAAAAAATATATATATATATAATTTTTCCCCTATCCAAAGGTTTCAAGTCTCAATGCAGCAAATCCTTCTGAACACAGAATCTGAGGAGCACACTGTTCAAACAGTTGGGACAAACAGGTCCCTGCAAGGCTACTGCCTTTTTAACACATGGGGTAGGGATTATGGACGGCATGGAACGAGAAGAGGTGAAGAAAAGGGGAGAAGGAAAGAGAATGAATGGGAGAGGGGGAACAGGTATGCGCTGGGGCAGCTGGGAAACACACACGGTGAGTTGGTGGATTTCATTTATTGGTTTTTGACATTTTTTTTTAATTTCCCCCCTTCCCAGGTCCAACAATGGTAGAAAAACCCCACAATGATGGGTGAGGTTTTATTAGGCCAGCCCAAAGCCTTCAGAGCACTCCTGGATGGCCAATAGTAGCATGTGGCGGAGCTTCTCAAAGCTCTCATAGGCAGGCAGGTCCAGCTGATTAAAACTATGGAAAGAAGAAAGATCGGTTCCTGACAAAAGATGGCAATCAAATCCCTGTTGTCCCATGGTGTCCACTTGGCTTCTCCTCCCTGAATGAACCAACTATCCCAATCCTGTTTTAGCCTTGTCTGTCCTATTCTTATTTGGCCCCAATACTGGCTAGTAGGCACAAAAACAAATCTGATGCCTATAAACTACGTCACAAGTTCCAAGGAGGCACCTGGGGTCACTGGTGATCGGACCTCTGTACAATTGTTTCCTGAACATCCTGCTTCCTGAAAATTCCTTACTTCAGTCATGACAAGCCCTGGAACACACTGCTTTCATAAGGTGGTGTTCACCTGCAATGTCTCCTAGTCCCACTTTGAGTTTAGGTCAGATAAAAAACATCATCTCCCATAGGATCACCATATTATGAGCTACCCCAGGCCCAGGGCAGCTGCGACCAAATTTGGGTTCCTGACAAGTTGGATAGGGGCCTAGAAGTTGAAAATACGCAAGCTCAACCCAAACGCTAAAAAAGAGAACAATCTTTCTTCTTACCACGTGTGAGCTGAAGGCAGGCGATCAGTAGACCTGTCATCTCGATGGATCTGAAACTTCTGAATGCCATTCATGCCTTCAAGGGCAGCAAACCCTTGCAGGGGCACCTTGGAAGTACCCGTGACAAACTGGAGGAACTTGGCACGGTCAGCTTGATCAAAAGAACGCAACGCTCTCCAGAACCACTGGATCTGTAGAAAGAGACATTAGGTAGATAACCTGGAACGCTGGGGGATGGAATTTGGGAAATAGAATGTACTTAGAGTATTAGGCAAGCCCCTTCTAGAGATGAGCCTTGGTTCCTCCATTTATAAAACGAGCAGGAATAGTTAGGTGTAGATGTCATCCATATGTTTCCTCTCCCAGGAGTAACGGTTTATCTGATGTCATACTAATGAGCACTGTTTAGGCCTATGGAGAGGGACGCTGGCAGCAGCTCACCTGAATAGAGTTGGACTGGTATTTGTGATATTCAGTGTTGGATTTTAAATCATCAATGTCGATTGTGGGCAGTCCTGATATAAGCAGCTCTAACTCTTGCTCAGTGAAGATGGAAATGAGGCGCTTTGGAATGATCTCATAGAAGCCTTCTAAGAAAGCTGCCAGTTGTTTGCGGATGGCTCCTGTGGAGAGAACCAAGAAGTCAATGGCTTCTGAATTCACACAACTGTCAGAGATCCCCAATCTGGTTTCTGTGACTAAGATGCTGACTGGTCTGCCCCCCTCGTCTACCACTCACCTACCACAAGTACCCCTGTATAAGGGTGGATGAAAGGAAATTATTTTTGGTCAGGTTTTGGACCCCATTGTGCAAAGAATGTGTAGCTGGCATAAGGGAAGAGAAGAAACAGTATGTGTGAAATGAGTGCGGTGTGACCTTTTCTTGTATAAAGCAAGAGTCATTTCCCCTACCTGTCATTCTCATCTGGCATACCAGGTGTACATACTCCTTCTTATTCTCCTCTGTTACCAAGATGTTGGCCCCATTGGGTTTGAGGTCGCGAACTTCACAGACTCCAAACTCTTGGACCTAGAACACCCAAAACACCAATAACACATATAGACTTAAGTCTAGAATAGGACTAACACAGGCACCTGGGAACACATGCTAAATTCTTTGCTGTGTTCTTAGTAGAGACAAAGCAAGGTCATAAAAAATGACCTTCATTATGAGCTCATAATTCCCTAATATGTAAAGACAAAAGACTTAGCCCTAAAATATATAAAGGCCAAAAGTGAGGAAAACAATGGTACAAGAGAAAAGGGCACGGCTAACATATATAATGTAACATACAATTTTCACAGAAAAAGATTTGGGGGGACAATGATCTTAAATTTTTAAAAAACACCTGTGGTCATATAATTTTTCTTCAATTAACTACCTTTGAGAATGAAAAATATTGTACTAGAACACTTTCGTTTTATAAAGGGCAAACAGAAACAGCTTGGAGTGTTTCTACAAATTCCAGTTTTTTCTATATGACT
This sequence comes from Galemys pyrenaicus, assembly GCA_019455555.1. Taxonomy (NCBI): domain Eukaryota; kingdom Metazoa; phylum Chordata; class Mammalia; order Eulipotyphla; family Talpidae; genus Galemys; species Galemys pyrenaicus. Next base: position 225,846 of record JAGFMF010012302.1, read on the forward strand.
TCTTGGAAAAATAACCATTCTCTCTGCCAGAGAACTAGGGTATGTGGCAAATTGAGACGCTTCCTTAGAACCATAAGAGATTATCCAATGACAGTTCCAAGATACCTGAAATGGGTTTCCTAAACTAGATGGGCTATGCTGTGGTCAGGATTCCTGACCTACCTCAGTGCTGAAAGTGAGGTCATAGCCAAGAGTGGAGACATCATTTTCCAGCAGATAAACTAGGCCCTGGTAAAAGTGGTAATCTTCACTCTCCATATCCGTGTATCTGGAAAAACACAATTAGAAAGGCTCAGGGGTTGAAATACAGGAGAGGTAGCATTGGGATGGGACACAGAAAAATGAACCAAATCCCAGGTCCTGTACCATATCTTCACCTTACAGACTTGCCCAAGATGTGTTTGTAGAAGGACCGAGTAAAATAGCACTCCAGGAGGCGGTTGTCATATACAGCTTTGGCCACAATGCGTCCAACAAACTTGAAGTAGCTGAGGTGATTGGGGTTGCAGTGGGAAGATGGATTGATAGTGTAGGTAACCCGATCACCGGGTGAGGTACGGAACAAGGCATACATAGGGTTAAACATCTCTCGTGAGATGATCATATACCACTCCCGCAGGAGCCCTCCAGCGTCCTGCCCTTCTTCTCCTTCAAACACTATGTACCTATGCAAGAAAAAGAAACAGAGACATGCAGAAGGACTATGAGAAGTTCATTCATTTATATAGCATGACCCCAAGAGTGAATATCTGAAGGAGCAGTTACAGTGGTGGGGAGAAAGCAGGGTCAGAAGACAGAGATGACGAGAATGCCAGGAGAGTCCAGAGCAGGGGTGGGGATCTGGGAAAAAAAAATGTCCTGAAGTATCAGTAAAGTCTCACTGATATTCCAGAAAACACAAACAGAAAGGTGGAGAGGCCTCCTCAGGAAACGGAGAGGATTTGGTCAAAAAGGATATGATAATAGAGGAGCAGGGCTAGTCTCAGCCTCTCTGGTTTCCTGTGTGATTATATGGATGGCAAGTCCATGGCATGATTGGGGGGGGGGTAAAATTGGTGGAGATCAACTTCCTGAGTTCAGGAACATTTAATCGCACCACTAGGTCTATGGTCTCGTTGACTTCTATGACACATGATATTGTGAACTACTGATCTACTCTAGGTGGCTTTAGAATCACTAGTGCGCAATTACCAGTTTAGTGGGGGCACCACTCACATGAGTGTGGCCTTCCCCAACCCAGGGTACCATTTGCTCAGCAGGCTTCCTGTTCTGTGTATAGTAACAGGGATAACTCTCTGTGAAGCCATCAGGTGTATCTTTTGTAAAGATACATCAAAGACTCTTCTGTCTCTCTGGGAACTGTTGGGTAGCTCAGCTCAAGGATCACCCAGTGAGGCAGATGACCACTTTCAAAAGACCAGGCAGAGAAGACAACAACCCCACCCACATCCTGTTTGTTCTCTGCTCTGGACTCTTACAATCGATTCTTCATTTCTTCAGGGGATTTCCGGTGTAGCTCACGATAGGAGTCTTCAAATACATGGTCACGGCGGACATGAACAGCCATATCTTCTTTCCGGAGTCCCTCATCCAAACGCTCTAGCTCTTGGCGGAAATACCTTGGGAGGTAGGAAAGGAAGAAAGATAGGATTAGGGATGGCAGAGCAAACTTCTGTTTGTCTGATAAGGATGAAGACCCACAATGCTGCTTCCCACCTGGAGAAATGCCCAATAGTTGGGAGAGGTAGTCACTCACTAGCAACTTCTCCCCATCTTCACTGGATAAAGGCCTACAGAGATTATGGTATGGGATTTCCACAACAAGCAGGTAAGCATATATATGTGGACAACAAAGAAGAGAGAGGTAGGGAGAAAAGAAGTGTTATGGAATGCTTCAGCCCTCCTGTAAATGTACTGTGCTAACTTGCACCTCCTATGTTACTCCAAAGAATGGACTGGAGGGCCTCCATAGTGGCACAAGGGGTTGAGCCCCGCACTGTGGGGCTTCCGTAGTCACTGCAGCATGAGTTCAATCCCCGGCCAGGGAGGGGTCTCACATGGCACAGAAGACCTCTCCTGCCTGGCCTGTTGCTCTTTTCAGCAGTGTATTTCAGTCTATCTACCTGTTTTGCAGCCTACTCTGTCTCTGGTGACTCCTCTCACACCCCCACACCTCTGGCCTATACCCCAGCTCTTATATACATATATAATGAAAGAAAAACCTTAAAAAAAGAGTACTACCTCAACATCATTTAAAAAAAGTAAAAAAGAATGGACTGGAATGTTGGAAATCACGTAGTCAAACAAAGACTCTTGTTCCTCTGATAAAGAAAGGAGACTGGGATGAAGAAGGCCAGGGAGTATATTTAGGTAAAATAGCCGGCACTGGCACAGGTGACTCTCTTTCCTCATGCCTAGCACCAGCTTAAGGGCTACCATCATGGGACATGTCTTTCCCCAACAATGACACCCCAGGAGAGAAACTCTGGCTCCTTCCTGAGAGGGGAAATTTGGAGAGTTTCTGTCTTCCTGCCAGTATCCAGAGCACATACTTGCGCTTGACATCAAAGTCCAGGACACGAATATAGTCTACAAGGACAGCAAAAGGCCCATCAGCGAGGTGGGTGGTGGACTGCCGTAGAATCTGGTTTAGCACAGTGCGGTGAGTCTCTGAGGGGGGAGAAAGGACAGTAGGAATCAGCATATATGAGTCCTTAAAGACTAGACCACCCAGCAACTCTTTTTTCTGGGGGCCTAAAAGTTCCCCGTACCTGCAAAGCGAAGAAACTTCTGTGTGTCAGGGGGTAGGCTTGAGGAGATGTGCATAGACGAGGGCTCCCGGGAGAAGAATGGGTCAAGGGAGGAAGGGGTGGCTGGGGTTAAGGGAGCAGGGGAGAGTGGAGGAGGCTCATCCTTGATGTGTGCCAGCTGGCTCTCACGCGTGTCTCTGACAGGAGGCTTGCTTTCCCGCTCTGTGGCATGGACCAGAAAGAAGGCCTCAACGGCAGGCTGTAGCACTAGTGGTAGAAATGAAAGGAAATAGCATTTTACTTTACAGATTGTTTATCCTTTGTAACCAAACTGTGAAAGAGAATACAGAGAAGAAACCAAAACATATAGGAGAAATATAATGGTAGACTAGAAAAATGAAGCCACAGAGGAAATCAGAGCTTCCCCGAAGCCAAAGAGTTAAGGGCCCAAAGTGGGTAAATAACCAGTTATCAAGATTCTCCTGATCTAAAATTAAAAGATACCAATTATTAAGAGAAGACAAATCATTTTACTAACACCCAAGTCAAAGGAAATAAAACCCTCTTTTTTGAATTCTTTATTACAGGGGCACTGGTGGGAGAAGAGCAACTCGGAAGAAAGAAAATTAGGTAGGAAGAACTAATCCAAGGGCTGGGACCTGGACCCTCATCACAGCTCACCTAGCACCGCATGCTGGTCATGGGATTCTTCCAGTTCTTTCAGACACTCTCCCAGCATGTCCCACAACTCATCCAAGCTCAGCTGTTCACTGAGTAGGGGTAACTCAGGTGGCCTTTCTTCCTTCTCCTTTTCCTTCTCCTTCTCTCCTTGTGGGGTTCCATCTGAGCCTATTGGGCACATAAAGGAGTCACAAAGCCACCTGTTTTTCTTTCTTGGAGAACACACATTGGCACACTCACTACCCACTAATAATGAGCAACATTGGAAAGGAAGCTCCAGTGTTGTACTGGATGTCATTTAAATTGAAATTAAAAATCAACACAAAAAAATTTGGTTCAGAGCCTCCCTAGTGGTACAAGGGGTTAAGTCTCAGCACATGAAACCACTCAGCACATCAGTAGCCACTGCAGCATGAGTTTGATCCCCAGCCAGGGAACTAACGCACATGGCGTAGCAGACCTCTCCTCTCTTACCCACTGCTCCCCTCAGCAGTGTATTTCAGTAGATCCACCTGCTGTGCTCTCCACCCTGTCTCTGGTGAATCCTCTCACCATCACCCCCAACCCCCGGCCTAAATCCCAGTTCTTGTATGCATAAATACATAAATAAAAATAAAAAAAATTGGTTCATCAGTTGCACTAGCCACATTTTAAGTGTTCAACAGTCATATGTGGCTAGTGACTACTGCAGCAAAGTTCTACTGGATAGCACTTGGCTAATTACTGCCTCATAACTCTCAGAGAACTTGTGGATTACCTAAGAGTTAAGTGCAATAGGGGTGAAACTTTGGATGGTTGTCTTCCAGTTAACAAAGTACATTCTAGGACATTATCCTCACTATTATCTTGACAGCAGGCTTTAGAAGCAAGCTGTTGTCTCCCTATTTTCTTTTCCAAGGTTAAAGCCAGGACTTAAAAGTAGATCTTTCTGACTCAAAGTATGTTAACTTTTCGATCTTTAAAACCCTCAGAAGCCATGTTGTGACACATGGATTCTCATGGCTGATGCCTACTGGGGGCTTATTTCAAAAGCAGATGTTCTTCCACAACACCACCACATAGAAAACTAATACAAGGGTGCCAAAAATGTATGTGCAATTTATTCTGAAAGAATATTGTTAATAATAACACCCATCATGTGCCAGGTAATGCTCTGAGTGTTAAACATATTTCTTAAATATTAACGTGTCCATTTTGAGTGAGAAAACTGAAACAAAGAGGGTTGTTTCAGGCCCCAGAGGTAGTAAGTGGGGGAGTAAAGACTTAAGCACAGGTTGTCACTATATAATATCATAGCATAGTTTCTTTACTGCAGGAATCACAGTATGTGCTACTAATCCCCAATGAGTATGAAATGGTGCTGGTTGATGATCCTGGTTGGTTGGTAAATACCTATGAATGTTTTATAGAAACCAGTGTTTGCTGGAAAAAAAACTGGAAAACACTGAGCTTATGTATGTTGAGAGCAAACGACCCAGCAGCTTTTCATGGAGGCTGACAGTTCCTGTTGCTGGGCTGGAAATGGAAAGTAGTACTGACCAATGGACTGAGTATCCTGAGTACTGGGAGATGGCTGGTCCACATCCATGGGTGACTCCTCCCTTCGAACAGATGCCTCTGACTGGTTTGACTCCGACTGGATAAAAGGGAAACAAAGTCATATAAAGGACACAACTCTGCTTTGCTTAAGGACAGGCTAGAGAGGTTGGTCCCACACACCATACCCTTAGAATCATTCCATATCTGATCAGTAAATTTGGTAACTCCCCAGGACAAAAGGATCATCTTCCTTACTTCCTCTAAAGTCCTCCACCCTGAGCTTGCAACCTCAGTTTTCTGGATGTCTGTACTGCTTCCACTCTACTCCAGACCTACATTCAGTTAGACACCAGTCTCCTAGATGGACACAGACTTCCAAGATTTCTTCTGGGGTCAGGTTCTATATGTGTATACATATATGTATGCAAGCACACACAAGTGCACACACAGTAGGTTTGTCCTTTGTTTCTGTATGCTCATAAAATTGGAAACAATAGTGTAACTTTTGATGGGTAGGATGACTTAAAAAGCTAACACCTGCCTTATCAGGCATGAACCAAGACTGCGTAGAAAAAAACACTCCAGGATAAACAGCTATTTTCCCTTGCTTCACTAATTGGAGTCATCGTCCTCAAATTCTATGCATGCCCAAATTGTACAACACTCATTATAAACAAAAAGCCTAGGTCTCAGGATACCTTAATTCCCTGGATTTTGGTAAAGTGACTTGCATGGTGCAAGGACAGAGACAGTGAGAGGGTGCCACAGCATATATACATACACGATGCCAGGCTTTTCCTGCAGCCACTCTGTGCTGGGATCCCAACAATGAACTTGCTACCTAGGAACCTGACGGTTTCCTCCTAAGTGTGTAAATGCCTATTGTGCCAAGTATGGAGAATACAGGCAGAGGTCAGGGTGGAGGGTCCAGCCATAGAGAGAAGCGGCTGCATGGGATGATATCAAGCTTGGGGGGAATTTCAAGGTCAGGATTCCTGAGTTATCTCTGATGTACTTGCACTGATCCATGAGAATGAAAAAAATTTTCATCCCACACCCCCTCAGAACCCATACTTAGCATTATGCAATTTGCAAAGCGCCATTATTGACTGGGTAGCTGGGAGTGGGGTATGACAGCCAAGCTTTAGCTCAAACCAAACCAATAAACAAACGAATAAAACAAAACACCAACAGAAATTAACCCTATTGTTCAGAAGCATTCATATAGCAAACTTAATGCAAAAGCATACAAGGACAGTGAAACCCCACTGATGATGTGGTGGGGGGGAGGGGGGTAGAGACAAATGAATGAGGGGCCACAGGCATCATGCTAACCGTTGCTGCTTGTTGCTGTCTCCGCGCCCTTTGACCCTCACGTACCATTTGTATAATGGCATCAGCCTCAGCCTCCAGCTGCCGAACAGCTGCCTGGATGCTGCTAGCTGAGCCTAAACCGGAGGAACCTGGGAGATAGAAAAAAGAAGGCAAGATATAAAATGTAGAAGGAGGGAATGGTCAATAGTTTCTCCCACCTCCTGGGCTGCCAGAGGGCATCCTGCTGAGGTCTTTGAGCTTTAGCTCAGGCAGCTTCACAGTGCTCATCATCAGACACTAAGGTTTATTAAAGACGCGGGAAGGGAATATGGTGCTAGGTAAACAGATGTTGGCAGATAGAGGCTTTTGTGGGTAGGAGGAGACAGGTAGGGTTTGGCAGGCCATGGCTAAGGCAACATGGCTGCAGTGTTTTAGTCAAGAGTGATCAAGGAAGCAGAAAAGAGGCACACTAAGTGAGTTAAATCTTGTTCAGCAAAAGACCCATCCCCAATTTCCTTGCCAGATTTCCACTCCCCCTTAATTCCCACCACTTGCCCTAATGAATTTCCTATGTAGACAGTTTGAGTGAGATACAGAATGCAATCATTAACATTTTAAAAAAGGACTATAATTTCCTTTTGGAAAGGTTAAATAGGAAGGAGACAGGACATTAAGTCCTGCCCTCCAGGGACTCTGGGTTCTCCACCACCAACCCTGCCCCTCAACTGGACACTCCAGTTCCATACCTAGCCTGCCTGTCTGCTTGGCTTTCTTGTTAGCTCGGCGTGTGTCGTCCCGTAGCTGGATGATGACCTGTAGTACCCTCAAGAAGAACTTCTGGGTAGATGTCTTGGATGTCAACATGGACATAGAAGGCAGCTGGAGCTCCCGGCCACCCAGGGGTCGCTTCTGAGATGCCACAATTACCACATTCTCAGCCATGTCAAACCTGGATAGTGTAGAGGTGGCTTGCATATGCTGACAGCATCAAAGCATAAACACCCAGAGCAAGCAGGGCTTTCTAGTGTCAACCAGAGGGATAAGGAATCTCACAAGGAAATCTCATGAGTAGGAAAAAATAGGATCAAGTGTGTATAGGGTCAATAAGAAAATATGCCCAGAGAGGGAAAAAAAAAAAGACTAGGAGACTAGTAAAAGCTACCTTTCAGAATGTCCCAGATTCTAGCCCCACAAATGGGTGGCTGCCACTCACCTGCTTTGCATTTTGCCTTTTAGCTTGGTGGTCTGTGGCTGCTCCTCAGGTAGGCCATCAGGAGATAGGGTCTCACACTGGGTTCGCCGCTGCTGTTCCAGATTATATTCCCGTAGCTCAGCCAGAAGGGTACCTGGGCAGGTAGAGGAGCCAGTTAAATGTTCAGAGATGTGCCTAGTGAAGCAGTTGCACAACAAACCTTTCCAAGAAACCTGCTCAGGTCATTCTCTTTGCCCAGCTGCAGAGAACCTGGAGTGAAGGGACTTACGATTTGTTCATCTTATTACGTATGCCCATGGATCACCCATCCAGGAAACATCTGGCCTCAAGAGCCTGTCACACCAATACAATATGTAGGTGAGGGGAAACGTATGTGTTTTGGAGCCTGTTGAACTTCTGAGGCTTTGTGGTGATCTCAGGTATACTGCTTTACCTTTCTCCCAGATTGTTTATTGATCTTAATCATGGACTAATACCACCCAACTTCACAAGGCTGTTGTGGGTAGTTCAGAGAGAATGGGACAGTGAAGTGCATTCCAAACTCTTTATGGAAAACTGAGTAATTATCATGTAACAAAGAATACCCGGGTGTGGTGGTAGTGGTGGTGGTGGTGTGTGTGTGTGTGAGTGAGTGAGTGAGTGAGATAGAGTCTAGTCAAATTCAGTATCACCTCAACTTCGAGACCTTCGTGAGAATAACCAAGCAGCTAGCTAAGATCAATCAAGGAGACTGTTGGTTGGCAAAGGAAATTATTCTGGTTTCTAACTCCTGGGCCTGAACAGGTAGATCTCTGAAGTGGTAAAGCTGCCTTAGCAGGCTCATCATGGGGCTCTTACAAGCGCCCAGAATGGAGAAGCCACTACTGGTTCTATGACTGGCTGTTTTCCCTCACTAAAGCATTATATGCCAGGCACTGGGGATGTAGAGAGGTCATCCTTGGTTTCAAAGAACTGAGCAGAAGAAAAAGAGATCATAACCCAGCATCACCAGCACTATGACAGAAGAGGGCATGGGGGCTATGATATAGAACCAGAGGAATCTGATCCAGCCTGGAGGATTCAAGGAAAATTCTAGAAAGAGGTGACACCTAATTGGAAGGTTTCAGAAAGATAGGATGCTTCACTGCTATTATTACCTATCTGTTTACAAAGGGTATAACCAAGGTGGCGGGCTCCATTCAGAAGCAGCTTAAGAACAGTGTCCCGGGTCCCAGGGTCTCCACGAGAGAGCTGTAGCAACACATTGGCAGCATCCTCTAGTCCCTCTTCAGAACAAGAGTGGGATGTCAACACCTGAGGAAACGAAGGGAGGAATAAGCCCCAATTTAAGAGTGAAAACATTACTGACATCTGTTTACCCTTTCTCCCCTGATCTTGGGAGGTCAGAAGAACTTTGACTCACCTCCACAGAGAGCTGTAGCTGGTTTTCAGTGAGGCCAGAGGACACCATCTTAAAGTCGGTGCTGCTGCTACTCCCATCACCCACCTTTGCTGGAGACTTGCTGGCCTTAGTAGTAGTAGATGCTTTGAGGAAACAGAACACTGTTAATCTCTGAAACTCATGTACCAGAGATTTAAGTGGTAGAACTGAGGAATCACTGAGCTGTCCAGGGTTTCAAGATGGGGTAAGTAGTAAAATAAAAATCCACTGACCAAAGCCAAATCCAAATGATTTGGGATGCCAAGGACTTGACTATACCTTTTAAAGTAACAAAGAATTCCAGATACTGTTCTCTCTTATGGTCACTTCATCCTTCAAATACTACCTACGAGTCTGCTACAGGGTTTATTCTCTTCACTCTCTGGGATTACCCAGCACTATTCTCCCATGATTCATATTGTATTTGCTCTGCCCTTAAGCTTTCTCCTCTGATTCAATCACTTTTATCATCCATGGGTTTCAGTTTTCTTGGTAAAACAAGATGGAAACTAAATGATTTTTCAAGTGTTTTTAGAATTCTTGTACCCTCAAAACTGCATAGAGGCTGGAACTCAATCAGGTTGTAAAGCCTGAGAGTTCTTTGAAGAAGGATTTTCTTTCTCCTCCCTTTGGTGCTCATCCCAGGGAGGTCACATTTAAGGACTGCTTGCTGGTCTTTATAGGGGAGTCTGGTCTGTTTGTCTGAGAGAAATGGGGAGGGGAAAGAGAGAAAATAGGAAGAGAAGGATGGAGATGAGGGTAAGAATGAACACCTTTGGTTCACAAATCAAATTTAGCTGATTGTTATCATTTAGGGAGAAATAGCTGGCAGGCGTGTGGGGAGGGGGTTAGGTGGGTATATGTACCCCACAGCTCCCAGCCTACATCCACACTTACTTGAAACAGTAGTGGTAGCAGTTGTGGGGGTAGTCACGGTGGTCGAAGCAGCTACGGTAATGGTGGATATAGCTGTGGCAGCAACCAGGGCCGGAGCAGAAGTGACAGGGGTGGATGCAGTAGGGGGAGTGGGTGTGGTGGAGGTGGCAGTGGTAGTAGTGGTAGATGTGGTAGAAGTGGCAACAGTGGTGGAGGAAGCACTGCTGCCAGAATTAGTCTGTGCTTCTGTCACTTTGTTTTCTGGGAGAGCAATTGAGATGAGAGAAAGAAGTCTGAGGAGTTTCTCAGTTAAGAGAGAGCTCCGGCGGATGACTGGGTGTGACAACATGTTCATGAGCTGCCCCAGTGGAGAGGCCTCCAAGCTGTATGGGGAGGTTTCCCCCTCACCACCAGCGCTCACTGGCACTGACTTCACGGAGTTCTTGCCTTTCCGGCTGACATTCATGTTGTCCAGTTTTACCAGTAAGTCCCAGAAGTCTGTGCAAATGCCACTGCTGGTGGACTGAGAAGAGCATGGGCTGCAGGCCTGCTTATTGCCCCTCTCCCGATCACTCTCACAGTTAATTTCTTTGGTCCGCTGCTGTGTAAAGTGGCTGGGAAACACCTGACGGGAAAAGGACAGGCTTGGTTTAGGGGGTCTATATAGAAAACAGGTCTTCCTGACAAGGAAAGACAACTGGTTCCTAGACTTTCCTTTTCTCTGGTATCACAGGAGACAAGTCATACTGGAGTTTTATCTTAACAGATAAAACGGAGTTTTATCTTAACAGCAAAGTAGCCTAAAGAAAGAAACAAGGGCATCGTAGGAGACAGATCATTAGCAAACTTTTCTGAGTCCTGGTCTCCGTACTTGTAAACTGGGGAGAACACATACACTGGCTTGTAAAACTGTCAATATAAAGAAGTTAATGTATGTTGCATAGTGCCTGATATATAGCACAGTGCTTATCATCAATAGATGGTAGGAATGCTTATTAAAAAGAACACTGAACTAGTCACTTGACAAAGTCACTCTTATTTTCTGTATTCCAGCTTCTTCATCTGTAAAATGGGAATCATACAAATCATTGAGGGTTGTTTTGATGACTGAATAAGATAATGCCTAAAAATTGTAAGGAGTGAAGATAAAAGGTCCACAAAGTTATTTACTGGACAATTTCTCAGAAATAATACAGGGTTTCAGTACTAGCAGCAAAGTAAGGCTCACTAGGTTCCAATGCATTCAGATTTCACCTGTCACCCCTCTCCCATCTCCTGGAACTGGGTTCCTTCAAACTCCTCACCTTGGCCAATTGAATGAGTGTGTCTAAAACATGTCTGCAGACAACAGGAGCAGCCTGGGGATGAATGTGAACAGTGGAGCCACTGCTTGCATGCTTCTCAGTATGTTTGCGTCCCCCTGACCGCTGGATCTGGAATATGTTAGTCCTGCAGCCTAGAGCTGCATCCATGGATACTGAGAGCCAGGAAAGCTGGTTGGAGCTCTTAGACTCCATCTTGTGTAGCAGGTCCAGAGGCCGGTTTTCATGGCTGCTTGACCCACAGCTCTTGCTTGACTTTTTGCCCTTTTCCTCGCTTGAGGTAAGCTTGGGTGTTTCAATGCACAGTTCACTTTCACTGCTGCGCTGCAAGATGGACAGCAGGCTGCGGATGACCCAGTGGCGGGTCTGAGCATGGTAGCAGAGATTTCTCAGTACTCGATGTAGACGGCTAGTATTGAGCTTTGGCTCATCCACAAACAGCAGTACCAGGAGACAAGATAGGGCTTCATGGTCCAGAAGGAGGCGCCCTCGAAGGCGGAGCAGAGTATCCACATTACTGCCAGAAGGTCTGGAAAAGAGAATGGCTACTGAGTAATACCTCAACCAGGGTTCTGGGATCACATATAGGCCTAGGAGAGAGGAAAATGTGTTGGATATCTCCAAAGAGGCCTCTAAGGAGTAAGGAGGGTATCCAGTTTAAGGGCTTTTAATGGTTAACAAAAGCTGTCTTCTTGAATGCCTACTATGTACCAGGCATTCTACTGTGGTTATAAGATCAGTGGGCTTAAGACTAGAAAATCGCCCATTTTTGAGAATGAACACGAGGTTCAAACAGGTTTAAAGCGAGAAGCAAAGAGATTCCAGCCCAGTACTGTATTATCAAACAGTAAAAATGAACTGTACCCAAAGTCTAGGAGATAATGTTTATTTCTGTTTTCCCTAGACTACCATGGGGTTGCCTGTTGCATAGGTACTGATCATCCCTTCCCCATTTTGGCATGTTGGGTCTACTCTGCTTCATCATGATTAATAATGAACAACTCTCTACTTCCTCAGCCTACACACTACAATCTCAAGGCAAGTGGCTCATTGTCTTCCTATTTGTTTGGGAGGCAGGGTGGCTATCCTCCTTGTTAAAACCACAACTAGCACTTGCCTGTTGCCAGTCTGCCTTACTTCATGGCGATGGTTCATGGTAGCTACACCAATCCAAAGCATGATTTTCTGAATGACGGAGTCCGAAGATATGGCTGCCCCACTATAATTCAAGGAAACATCCTAGTGATGTCATTCAACCTCTCCACTTAGAAATGAAGGGGTTTGGACTAGTAGAGATAGAGGTGGTGTGGCAAGGTGAAAAAAGATAAAGGTACCTGTTATGACTGCTGCCGCCCCCCATCTGGAAAGTGCCACCTCTCTGTACAGCAAGGCGAGTGTATTGAACCCCACGGTTGCCACTCAGGCGACTAGTGAAAGCTGGAAGGGAAAAGTAAAGAACTTGGAATTGGGGAAAGGTTAGTGAGCTAGTTAATCTACCAAAGAGCAACAGAGCCTCATCTGATCAAAGCTAGGTATACTAGTCTTCGATTTGCCTCCTTGCTCTGTACCTGGGCTTCGGAGAATGGCTGAGAGTGCAGAGGTGCTGCTGTGTCCAAAGAGTCGTTCGTGCATGAGCTGCCGCTGCCTTGCTTCCTGTTCTCGCCTCAGGGCTTGAGCCTCAGCAGCAATGTCAGGGGGCATCACGGCCAAAACACTGTCCTCCATGTCTTCTAGGACACTACGGCGCAGGTCGGAAGGCAGAGTCTGGATAAAGGTCACAGGGTCCATGGGGGTGTCGGAGTTGGCATTTTGTGCCAGTTCCCGTCGCTGTTGCTCTGCTCTCTGCTGTGCCAGCACCTATGGAGCAGAGTAGTCAATGGGGACATATGCACACCAGGCAGCCTGTCCCTCCCCTAACTCCCAGCTCACATACTTCCTCCTGGATGGCTGGAGGCAGGGCAGCCAGGAATTCAGGGCTCACTTCTGTAACTCCAGGATTCCCAACCACTGCAGGGGCTGAACTATTTGTTGAGGGGGCAGTTCGGGTTGGTGGACGGATGCCCAGCTGGTTCTGCAGAACTTCCCGGCGGATATCATCTGGCAGAGCAGCCAGAAAAGAGGGATCCACACCTTCAGGGAGACTGATGCCTAAGAAGAGATGCAAGACGTTAAAGGGCACAGACCTCTACTGATGCCTAAGATGTACTTGGAGGAAAGAGACTCATGGCCTTGCTTGAGGGAAACTGACTTCATTTGTCCTCATTGCATGCAAAGGATAAAGGACATGCAGAGAGGACCCATCTCCCACTTTTAGGCTCAGAACAGCTCATTTAACCTTCATCAAGATCCTACCATGTAGTAATGGACCTCACTGGTGGCCTAGGGGTTAAGTCTGAGTGCTAGTACCTCAATGGCCTACCACCAACACCTTAGTTTAATCCCGGGGCAGGGAGCTAACCCATATAGCACAGCAGACCTCTCCTGTTTTGCCTGCTGCTCCCCTTAGCAGTGTTTTTTCAGTAGATCTGTCTGTTCTGGTCTCCATTCTGTCTCTGGTGAATCCTGTCACCCCCTGTACCTCTGGTCTGTACCCCAGTTCTATGCAAACATAAAATCTTTAAAACAAACCAACCAACAAACCATATGTAGGTATTACCACCCCCACCCCCATTGCCCAATATTAATGAGGCACAGAGAAATAAAGTAATTTCCCCAAGTCTTAAAAAGCCTAGGAAGTGGCAAAGGGGGGATTTGAGCTAAGATCAGTTTGACACAAAGCCCAGACTCACTTCACTATGCAGCATCAACATCCCCTTTATTGCTTGCCCTCCAAATTTACATAATATCCTTCATTCAGATGGAACTGTTTGAATGGTGGGCATTTCCATGACAAGGGCTACTAAACAACCCCAGGACAGCCTAAGCACACATGGAGCTCACCTGCAAGGGGATCTTCTTCTTCACTGCTAGTTGAAGGTAGTGGCTCTTCTAGGATTCCCCGGGAATCTGCTCCAGAAATGGCAACAGCAGAATCTCTGGTGGAAGAACTCTCTGAAGATGCAGGAGGAGAGCTGAAGGGAGTAATTTTCATGTTGTTATCTATATTGTTTTCCCATTTATGATACACTCCCACAATACCCCTTTTTCATAGAGGTCATGTTGATTTCCCCAGTGTACCAAGCACATGCATTAGTTAACCAGTGTGAATGTGATTTGAAATACCCGCCAACACACCCTGCCTTCTTCTTTGCCCACACAATGCTTACCCATCCTCAGGGGGCTGCACAGGTTCCCCGGTCCCGTCACCCCTGCCTTGTACTTCTGCCACAACTGGCGGGGTATCCCCAGGAGTGGAGCTGCCTGCTGTAGGTTGCTCAGAACTGCCAGCTGCTGAGGGGTCACCCACAGCCTCCTCCAGGGTACAAGAAGCTAGGCTGCTGGTGTCCATGGGAGAGCCTTCTAGTTGACTGCTGACAGCTGTCAGTGCATCAGAATCTTCAGCTCTCTCTGGGGAAAGAGAGGCTAGGAGGAAGTCACATGGAGAGGTTAGATTTCTGCCTGGAAGAGGGGGGCATTAAGAAGTAGCAGCACATGAGACAACGTCTTTGATAGGGGTGTTTTGTTAGGGGCAGTCAGATCAGACTTCTCTTCCACTTAAGTTCCATGTTCACACCTGATATTCCTCCTTAATCTCATCTACTTTATGACTCAGTTCAGGTCCTTTCTTTTACCTGTTGAGCAATTATAATGTTTCAGGCATGCCTATGAAACATTTTTCGTATGTACTCCAGAAAAGGAATTCTATCACTTTCAGATTACTTGGAGGCGCTATTTGTGTATACATGCTGGTCAGCTTATATAAAAAACAGTTTCTTGAATAAAAAGAAGCCCAACACCTTAAGGTTTCTCCATAGCACATATGGGTGGCATGATAAAGAACAGCAATGGCAAACTAATTTCAATTTTCTCTGTTAGAACACTGCAGAGCGGAATTTTGAGGCCCATTTCAAATCAGTGGGAAATGGTGCAATGAGATAAATGGTGCCTACAAGGATGGGAGAGCTGTATGTGTGGGGTCACATGCTTACTATCCCTGGAACTGCTGAAGCAGAGCAAGCTTTGGAATCAGGACTCAGCATAGCCACTTTCTGACTATGGGCTAATTATTTATTTTTGGGGTTTCAGTTCTACCAAGGAGATAACGCCAATTACTTTGAAAGGTTGTTTTTAAAGAAATTAAATAAAATGATAACAGACTGGCACAATAGCCCAGGAACACTGATTACTTCAATAAACTGCTGGCACCATCATCAGTATCATCAGACACTCAGATGTATAATTACTCAAGGACACAGAAAAGTATGTACAACTTTAGCTAAGAAAGAAAGCTAATGTGCAAGCTGAGGGTCTATTTGAGGACTTGAGCTCCTACTATTTCTCTAAAAGTAAGAAGACTGAAGAAAAACTACAAAGACGTCCATTCTTCCCTCCTGTTCTATACCCCCCCTCCTATAAACCTTGAAACTCTACTCACTTATAGTGGGAGCTGGGGATAACTCCATCTGAGTGGTTTCTGCTTCTGCACTTGACCTTGTGGGACCCAATTCCTCTGGCTCTACAGGCATTAATAGCTGTGTAGAGCTCCCCCCTTCTCCAGCCGGGGACTGTAGCTCTTGAGGAATCTCTCCTAAGGCTGGTGGGGGTGGGAGAGCTGGTTGCTGTTGTGAGGGTTGAAGAGTGACAAGGGTCTCCTTGGACTCTGATGTAGCTGCATCAGCTGAAGATGGGGTTGTTGGGTAGCTGTCAGGCATAGGAGTTCCATCTTTTTTGGAAAGAATGATAATGGGGATGTTAAGGGGCAATCAGTCAAGGACCCTGGGAGTCACCCAATTTATACATGTGGCTTGACAAGTACCCCACCCAGCCAGTGATGTAGGACTCCCCCTGAGAACCAACTGCTCCTAGGTTCAGTTTGTGGCTGGTATGGTATACTGAGTATGAGGGCTAAGGCACAGTGCTATCTTAGTCCTAAGAACTCTTTGCAGAGTCTAAGATTTAAATCCTTTCTGTGCCTCAGATGGAAGGGGAAGAATTCAAGTCACTTTAAAAATGATACATGCCTCACCCTAAACATCACTTGTCTCCTTCTACCTCCCCAGTTCTGATATACAAGGAATACCTACAAGCTTATGCCTGACAGAAGCAACAGTGCCAACATTAACTGTGAATATGCCACACACCAGGGAAAGTAGTAAGTTGTATAGTTATCTTCTAATTGGGGCCTAAAATCCCTACCCCACAACAATACAACTTACTACCTCACCCCGGCATGAGCAGAATTCTCTTAGCAAGGGCCGCAGGCAAAAGGCCATTTTACCTTTTAGACCCTTTCAAAGACATTTTGCTAGATTACCAGGACACCTACCCTCTTTCATTGCTTTAAAAAATACTGTATAGGCTTTGGTACAACCATTTCTCAATTCAAGTGCAAAGGAGACAAAAAGCATAGGAAGTAGAAGTTCTGCGGGGTGGGGAGACATAATACCACGTGGACCAGTTACTAGAAGCTCAAAAGGATTGACTATTAAGATTAGAAGACTTGGAGAGTATAGAGTGGCAATACAATTTAGCCCACAGAACTACCTTCTCCAAAATGTGTCAAGACAGTGTTCCGAGACTTTCAGATTTTACAGTACAGTAAGAATTACATAAAAGTGGGGGAAAAGATTGACACAGGATTACCAACTTTAGTGGAGCAAGAAAAGAAGCCCCTCAATATTTTTTAATAAAAATATTTTTATACCAAAGGACCAATAAGGACATAATCTCTAAATATAAAAAAGTTCTTTCAAATTAATTCAGCTTTCTGGAAAACTCATTGAACCACTTTTATTTTATTCATTTCCACTGAGGACTGGCATTTGGGAACCACTGTCATCAGTCATCCTCATGAAATAACACACCATGGTGGCCACCAAAGGAGATAGGACACATGGCCTTGCTAGTTATGCCAGGATGCAGTACAGCATAATTAGAAAGAGAATCTGAACAGAGCACATCGGAGGGGAAGTGTACCACCGTAGGAAAGACAGTAGACTGTATAGTTATCTCCAAGATGGGGTATGACCCTAAAACTATACAATCTACTACCTCATCCCACAGAGCACCAGTGTTCATCTTCAGCCTACTTGGGCCAGCTACTTTATAAGGGTGAGGAAAAAGAACCAGTCAGCAAAGAGGGGAAAAAGGAAGGAGAGTTACCTGAGAGGTTTTGTTCAGTGGAGTCATTTGTCTTAGATGCAGTACACTGCAAAGAGAAGGGACAGACCAATGTGGGACTTTGGAAGCATACAGAACAGAAGCCAACTATAACGAGTCACCATCCTCCACATATGCCATCTAGGAGTTCAATGACTTGAATGGATGATGAGTACTTTAGTGTGCAAATCCATCTCCAATTTTTCTAAATGTAGTTATGTTCAAGGATGGCTTGGGGACAAGGGGAGAAACCACTAGGGGTTTGAATAGAATGATAATAAGTATCACTTTAGGGTTGGGCTGGGCATAGGACATGACTTGAACACAATTGTGAGACCAGCAAAACTTTCTTGAAGTTTCACCTGTCAATATATATTCCCTTGGCTCATCAAGTCCACTTCAGGTTTTTTAATCATATGCCAGACTGGTGATTTTTGGGCAAAATTTCAGAGGGTACATGTTACTGCCCTTATGGAAGAATTCTATCATATCCCAAACTGTCTGAAACAACATTACTGCTTATTAGGTAAAAGTTCTATACAAAAATGTTATATCAAGCTTATTATTGTAATTCAACCATTTCAGTGTCCTTATTTTCCATCTATTTGATACCATAACTGCAGAGTAGGGTACAATAAAGTCTTTCACTCAAATCTTTTTAATTTCTTCATATTTCTACCACCAGTTTTTACTTCACGTATTTTCAAATTACGCTGTTTGATGTCCCAGAAGGTTCAGAAAAAGGTAGGTAGCCTTTTTCTAAACAAAATCATGTCAGAGATGTTACCAACTGATTCTAGAAAATCACATGTAATGATGGGGTTCAGGGCAGGAACATTTTCTTTGATTTGGCACCGAAACCTAACTTATTCAAAATGAGAAAGTGGGGCTGCTCTGGTAAGGCTCCCTTTCTCTATCTGATATGGTAGTCTACTGAAAGAAGTGGAACTGAATCACCAAGAGCATGTTCTTAGTCACGATCATTCTTGTCTAGCTGCAGTCACTTAAGGATGAAGACTATGATAGTATGATTTGTTGAGTCAGGGTCATTGTGGTTTTTGCCTTTACCCAGTGAGATACTGGAGAACTAATTTTCCCTTTAGTTTGAATTCTTTCCCCTAAAATCCATGAGTGTACAGTGAAATTGGAATGAATCATTTCTCAGGTTCAATGTGAACATCCTAAGATTGTTCAATGACTTTTGGTGCCATGTGTATGTAAAGAATGAAAGTTAAGGCAGATATAGCCAAAGATACATCCTTCTATTGCCTGGGAATCACCTGCGCACTCTGATCCCTGTTCTCCTTATCTTCTTTGCCTTTGTCTGTTATTTTTGTTTCTTCCTCAGCCAGTTGCTTCCTGCGTTTTTCCCGCCTTTCTTCCAGTTCCTCATCCCTCAGGAATTCCAGGTGATTGACAATGGGCACTTTAACAACTGGATCAAAGAGGTAAAGATCAGAGGCTATTCTGGGGAGGTAGGAAAGGAAGCCAACAGGCAGAGAGACTTAGGCCATAGAGACCCAGAAAAACAAGTTTCCATGCACGTGTTTCAGATCTGGAAGGCTTACCACTGCCCTGATAACCAAGTTGCTACATACCTGAAACACAGTCGTGCATGCTCTCAGCATCAAGAACTTTGCATTCTTCTGTCCAGCGAGTCAGAGCTGTGGGGATGCTGGACAGGGTCCCTGTAGAACAAAGGAGTGTGAAATTCTTTGCTTTGGCGTACATCAACTGGTCAAAAACAAAAATCACAGTACTTTCCTAATAGGACCAAATGTCTTATCATAAGGTTTGGCACATCACAAGTATCCCGATAGTTTTTGTTGCTCTTTGCTAAGTCACTGAGTAGTTCCGGCTCCTATAAAATGGTGTTTCTCTAGGCAGGGCAGATACTGCTTTGCTTTCCCTCAGCAGGGAAAAAGCAGAATCTTATAAATTGCATCCTTTTTCTCACCACTAACTTACCTGCTTGGCTGGTAGCTGTGCTCTGGTCATGGAAAAAGTCGTCCAGTAGTTCATCATCAGACCGGGCGATGATATGGACATCGTCATTGCCCACCAGGAGGCGGGCCCGGCCCCGGCTTTGTAGGGGAAGGCTGCTGCTCAGCTGAAGGATGTCAGCAGCAGCAGAGGGACCAAGCAACCTGTAAGGTGATGGTGTGAACTATGGTTACAGTACATCCATAGGCGTCCCTGTAACCTGTTTTTGTGAGATCCTTTCTGTATCCTCTAAAGATGCATAACCCTATTATGGACCTTACCATACTGTACATGAATTTTACTTTTCTAACAATGCCAGCAGTTCCTGGCACAGAGTGAGTGTCACTAATAATGCCAGGTACTGTGTCAGAGTATAATACCTTTCTTCTATACTTAGTCCTCCGTATACCAACTACTATTAACTCCTACTTCTTTCACATCTAAAATAGTTTTTCCCAGGAATCCTATCCTGTCTGTATCTGAAGTATTAAGTGCTTGGAGTATGAAATGCTTAATATTAAGACTGCTGAATGTATGTGGAGGACACTTAAGCAAAAGAACATATCACAAACATATAATTTGGTATTCCACAAAAGGCTGCACATATAATCCAAAAAGATATGGGACAAATACACTGTGTGTGGGTGACCAGCGCATAAATGTGTGTTTCTCCAAGTTATGTCAATAATGAAGCCCAGTGAACCCCAAACTTTTTTTTATAACTCACCTCTGGAGTATAAGGGGAGGATTGGGCTGGCGATTCCCAGGATAATGAACATGAATGGTGTGGCCTGTATTGGCTGTTAGCTGCCTTAGGGTCCTCTGACTACGCCCAATGCCCTGGGTCAGACGTGTTGTAGAGGAGCCACTGCCCAGCGTCAGGGAACTGTGGTCTGCATGGCGTACCATCAATGGGTGAGTGGTAGGGATATTTCCCGGGGATGGGGGGATGTCTGCTGCAAGGACAACATACAAAGGAGTTAGTGCCAAAAAAATTTCTTCCATGCTTGTTCAAGCAGAGAACCATGTCTCCTGGGCCTTACTTCCTCACACGGAAACCTGAGCTTTGTCCTTTCTCCCTCATTCCCATGCCTCATCTCTATCACTGACACTACCATAGTTTATGCCACCATCTCTCATGATGCTGCAACAGCTAGTTCTAAGTAGTACCTGCTCCCAATCCATTCTCCACACTACAGCCACAGTGATGCTTCTAGGTCCCTCAGAAACATGCTGTTCCCTTCACCTTGAAGACTCCTTTCCTCCTTCACTTGTTCTTTTATTCTCTTTCACTACTACAGGTTGTCTTAATAATCCTTTGTTTCTTACCATACAATATAATGACTGTTTACTTATAACTCCTAATAGATCATAGACTCCTATGAGTAAAAAGGATTGTTTTCTTTTTTATTGCTGTATCCCCAGCAATTCATCATTCATCAAATACTTGGACACAGCTTTCATCAAATACTTGTTCATTCTACTGAATGGACAGAGGCTCAACACAAGGAAGACTGATGGAAATCACAAAAATTCACATAATCACAGAATAGAAGATATCTTGAAAATTATATAATTCAACCCATTTTTTAATTTCTTTTCAAACTTTTTCATTTACAGGTGACAAACTGAGGCTCAAAGAGGTAAAAGACTACTTGGCCAAGACAACAGACCAGAACAATTCAGTGTTTTCTGCTATATTATGCTGTGATTTGGGGTTAAGACCTGTTTTCTCAAGACAGAGTGATTTTAAGAACTCGACGCTAGAAGGGAACTTTGACGATGATGGGAGAGGAAGGAAGAGAATCATTCCTCCGAAAAGATGCATCCTTGATGAACAGTGAATGTGCTCAAATCTATTCCCCAATGCCAAGCTCAAAGGTGTCCATCCAAACTCTCAAGATCCAGTGTTATAGACATAAGGATTACTGATTGCCCCGCTACTTTAGTGTGCACATGGGTGCCTGATGCAGTCAGCCTTGGTCTCACTTTAAAAAAAAAAAAAATCAAACAAAATCATCAAGTTGTCCATGCTTGCTCTAAAATGGCTGTCTGTTTATTGAGGTGGAGAGAACAAAATCATTCTCTCACAATTCCTTCTTCTAAGTATACACTTATTGAGAGAGATGGATTCAGATATCCCTTGCCCCAGGAAGTCAGCATAGGAAAGGAAGTGTTGTCTGTTTAAGATTGATAGCTGCTCTGGTTCACTGCTTAGCTTACCCTAGAGAAGGGTATTAAGAATCAAGAGGTAAAACCCAGCTGAGCCCTTGTATCTTACTAGCACTGGAGAACATGTTGTCAAACTCAATGATGAGATCATCCTCCCGGTCAAAGCGCTCAAATCGGACCAAGGGAGAAGCGTTCATATCAGGGTAATCCTCATCCAATTCCATTTCAGAGCCATCGTCGTCATCGTCTTCATCTCCCTCTTCACCTTCATCATCCTCCTTAAGGGGAAAATAGGAGATGGAGAATTGCTGGAGATAAGGTTTTCTGAAGTCTGGTGTCATGGCCACATTTGCACATGAGGGAGGGAGGCGCTGAAGCTAGCAACCCAGACTGTTGGTTTTCTCCAGCTGTGTTCCCATGGAAGAGGTTGTCTGAACCAACCCAAACACAGTCCCCCCTCACCTGATCATCTTCCTCATCTTCCTCCTCCTCCTCCTCTTCATCCTGACTATCATCCTCATCCTCGTTACTGCCACTGCTGTCCTCTTCCTGAGTGTGCTCCTCCTCATCCTCAGGGTCCAGGATATTCATGGAATCTAAAACAAAGGGAGCACATTGGAGGACTATACTGAGTAGCTAGAAAACAGGCTACTGTGCAGGTCGGCAGATTGAGTGGGAAGGCAATGGGGTATCTGACTCTAAGAGAGGAAGAACCAGATCTGGGGTGATGTAAAGACTTAAGTGAGCCAGCCCTGATTTCCTGAGTGCCAACAATATATCAACACGCTGAGCAGGGTGGCTGAATGTAGAGGCTGGCTGGCTATAGGTGCTTGAGGAGCCACTATCTAGGACTTGGCCAAGTCTGCTGGTGCACCCTTGCCTTTCCAGCCCTACTTTGCTCTCGACTGCATCCTGTTGTAAGAGGGAATCTGGAGCGATGATAGCAGGTGGGTGAGAAGAAAGCGAACCAAGTAAGAAGTGACAAACTTTTGGGCAAGCAGTAGTAACATGTTATTTGAAAAACTGGCTGAGGATAAAAGTGGATGGTGTATGTCAGCGCATGCAGACAGATGCTTCCTTATTTTGCACATGTGGGCAGCTGCCTCCAGGAAAACCCTAGTGTAGTGTCTGTCAGACGTGCAGGGCAAGAAGGGAGGCCTTTCTGGCCTCGGCACTCTCACCTTCTCGGTTGGCCTGCAAGGTGGAAGCTTGGCTGAGGTTGGAAGGAGCTTCATCCATCAGCACGTCCTCTTGTGATTCATCCTCTCCACTTCTGCTCACTGAAGGTTACAGAGCAGAGCCTTCACTGAACAACAGAGGACTTCCCTTTCCAGATTGGGTGCGCCTAAAATAGCTACGTACACCCAGCAGATATTCACTTTTTTTTTTTTTGGATGAGGGAGAAGACCTGCGTTCTCTGCTGTTGACTAGCTGCGTGAGCTTGGCCAGTCACTTTACCTGTCTGAGTCTCAGTTTCCTCATCTGTAAAATGGGATGGTCACATCTGCTTTGCCAATCCCACTAATTGTGAAATCACAAAGGATAATGGGTGTGAAAAAGTCTCATCAAATTTTAGAATACATGTCTACTTTTGTATAGCCTTTGGTTTCCTTCATCAATAAAATAACAACAAGTTAACACATGCACCCTTGTACTCAGGTGACAGTAGGGTGTCTTTGCCATTTTTCTTCTGAGTTGTAAAAAGGGACACCCTTTATACACTACTGAGACTCAGAAGCGGAAAGCCCCTGGATTTCACTGAAGAACTGAAAGGAAAGCACTTTCTCACCCTACAGCCTCTATAGCCTCCTCTAGGCCTCCATGAATAAACACTCTTCATGTGCCTGATGTATCATCTGTACTAATGGCCGCCCCCTCCTTCTCCTCCTCCTCCTCCCCAAACACAGGCAACACTTCAGACCCACCACAGGTCTACAGATGGCTTGTGAATTTCTCATCTGTGAGACCGTCAACATCAAGACAAGCAGCAATCTAGGCTGGCTATGAGCCCTTAGGCAGAGCTGAGCAAGCAGATGATGAGAAAAAGGGTCCTCCCAAGAGAGACTGAGGCAAAGGAAGAGGCTATACTCAGTTCTGGGGCTCTCACCTATAATTGTACTGTTCCCAGATCCGCCATCCCTCTCAAGCAACTCATCTATCAGGTCCTCCAGCTCATTCTCAACCTGGAGAGAAATAGAACATATACATGGATGCACACAAGTCTATCATTGTGCTAACACTGAAACCCTAAAAAAGGCCAGCAAGGGAGCATACATTTCTAGGATAATGTATGACAGAATATTACATGAAACACCACACACTTGATGCTAAGAGCACAGAAACGACCATGTGCTGCCAATGCACACTCAGACTGTCCTTCAAATGGGTCCATCCCAGTTATCTAATACCAGGTTAGTCTTTATACTGTCCAGGAATACATGCAGATCTCCTTAGAGCTAGCAGCTTAAAGACTGGAAGCCCCATTTCTTATCACTGCTACCAGATCTAGAATTTACAATGCTTTCTTTAGAGTCTTTGGAAGACTGCCATTTTAATATCCCAATGAGAGCTGGTGCTATAGGCCCAATAGTGATGTTAAGGAGCTTCCGTTAATGACCAGAGCCAAGTAAATCAAGGACCCTGGGCCCAAAGGGCTCAGGTCAGCTTTCTATGTCAACATTTCACCTGTGCCTAAGTTTTCCTTTTGGGAGCTATTCTATTTCATAGTACATGGCATCCTGGCCCCACCCCCATCCCTCATTTAATACATTTCAACACATTTACTAAGCATCTGCTAAGCATATCATCTGTGCTCCACTGCAAAGCAGACAGCATTGAGGCAAGGATCTAAAGTACTCACCCACCCACATCACTTGGGGGTTTGGTTCAGCGTTGCAATAGGGGTATGCTGGGTGATCTGCCTCCCTACCTGCATCTCTTGTGAACTGAGCACCTCAGGCTGCCCAGCAATCACCACTGAGTCGGTTTCAGCCTCCCCATCCATGATATCCCCATCTGCCACCTCTGTCTGAGTGACATCATGATCCTCCTCCTGCACTTCTGCTTCCCCAGGCTCGCCTGAAACAATCAACCAACCAGCAAAATAATGTGCAGGGCACCACGAGGCAAGCATGAAGACAATAAAGCCCCTTCCCTGGGCAAGTTTGCAAGTTCTCAGAGAATAAATGAATGGGTGACAAAGGAAAAGACAAGGCTACGTGTGAGGATAGCCAAATAAGGCTGCAATTTTAAGGAATTCTTTGTGGGGCAGACTCCCACACCACTGTGACATATCTCTGGAAGGCCAGCAAGTTCCCAGGGAAACAATACCAAGCCAGAACAGTTGTGATGCCATGCCCACAAAATAAACTATACCCACCCAGCCAGTTATCTAGTCCATTGGCTCTGATTCCCTACCTGGGTCCTGCTGGTTGCTATTGGAGTCCTGAGAGGCTCCTTGGGCATCCTGCTCAGACTTGCTCTTGCTAGAGGCACTCTTGCTGCCAAAAAGGCTACTGGGTTGGTTCACAATCCGGGAAAGCGTTTCCAAAGGCTTCAGAGCAGCATTGACTGTGTTGGCCATGTTGGGACTGAGATAAAGGGAGATACAGAGATGGACTGAACACACAAATCCATACTAACAGGAACTAACAGTCAGAATAATGACTGATCCCAGGAATGGGGCATAGAAGGTATAAGGCGAGCCTGTCAGAGTGCTTTTTGTCAGAAGGTTTTCAAAAATTAATAGGGTCACCACAGGCCAAATGAGGAAATTTAAGCATCAGAAAGAATGACAGTAGTGGATTATAACACATTAAATATAAAAACAATCTGTGAGCCACAGGGACACAAAAGCAGGCAAAGAGAGGTTTTCATTATAAAAGAATGCCAGCTAATAAAAATAGGAATGAGAATGAGAAAATCATTACTATGTAACCAGCAATTTAAGTGATACAAGGATCACCAATGAATATTAAAAACTATGGAATCAAAAATCTTCAAAACATATTCACATATCCTTCATATTAACTCAAAGCAGCACTTCACAGAGAATTTATTACATATAAAGGAAAATCTAACCTTTATGTGCTCAAACTTAGCATCAACAATAATGGGGCAAATAGGTATTTGACTCCTGAGGAGAGGCAAACATCACCTATCTAGTAGACCTACCAAAAAAGTTTAATCTGAAAACAACTAGACAAATTCAGATTATGGAATATTCTATAAAGATTTGATCTTCTGTATTCTTCAAAGAGCCAAATGTTTTAAGAAACAAGAGATGTATGACAATCAAATGCAGTAAGTGATATTCTCTGGCTCCTGGTCTTAGAGGTGATGATGGTATTCTACCCATGTAAAGGAAAGTTTGTTCTTGGGAGACACATGTTGAAGTAGTCAAGAGGTTAAACACCATGCTGTTTACAATGAAATTCAAACAGTTCAGCTCCCAAAATGGGGGAGAGAAATTAGTGCAAATAGGACAAAATGCTAACCAACTGTCAATCTAGGGGAGATGTATGGTGCTCATTATACTACTGTGAATTTAAAAATGTTAAATGTTAAAAAAAATGGATAAGGTTGTGTCAACCAAAAGGATAAAGAAGTCTATCTGAGAGGCCTTCTAGGCCAAAGATGTAACTATCTGAACCCAAAAAAGAATGATGACTGTAGTGAACTGAATAATGCAAAGCAATCACTTATTTTAAAAATTTAATGAAAATTCATGCATCCGTTAACAGTACTTAAAAATAGAGGAAACATTCGAGGTTGTGATTAAACCTATTTCTTTTTTTTTTAAACCTATTTCTGACTTTACTCTAAAAACTGGACTTAAAAGGGAAAAACTTAAGTTTTTATCTTGCCTTCTCAGTAGGAACTGTATTTCAGGATATCCAGACTTACCCAGTAGAACTGGGGCTATATAACAGAAAAATGTCAACTAATAATATAGAAGGAAAGACAAATTAAAAAGTCATCAGTGATAACTCTCAAAAGAAATGAATGGATCTAGGCAAGGATTATCAACTAGTGTAAAAACCATTAGGTATACAGTTGACAGGGGACTAGACATTTGTACAGTGCCAAAGCAAAAACTCAAGTTACTTTCCAGTGAGATGATGATTATTATTCTTCTCGTAAGAGGTGAATCTTAACATGATAATGGCAGCTCAAAGATGTCTCTCTATATACAACATGAGATATATATATCATCTATGTAGCTAATAATGTTTAAATTGTTCCATTAACTTTCTGTAACCTGTAGTAATGTTTAAAATGTTCCAGTAACCATCTGTAACCATTAACCTTCTGTAAAAGTTAGTGCTAATTTACAGAAAAAATACAGAGTAAAGAACAAGTTAAAACCACACTGCAAGGAACCAAATGGACCAAATCTAATGGGCAAAACATTCTGCAGTACAGCAGGCCCGGTCACCTCAACAAATTATTATCATGAACAATAGCAATAAACTGAAGATTGGAAAATTTAATTCAGGGATCTGTGTTAGAATAACAGAGGCTTGGGAGATATAGAGACTAGTAATTTAAAACAACGAATAACCCAACCCTGGTCATACAATAACTTGTGTATCATTTTAGTAAAAAATTACATCATTTATATGCAAAGAAAACCACCAAAAGTTATACATTAAGGTAAGGTAACAATAATAGCCACTTGGTATCAATATGGTGTCTACTTTATTTTGGCTCATTTGTAAACATATTATCTCATAATAAAAAAGGTTGTTTTTAATTAAAGGAGGGAAAGCTTGGAAAAAATTACCAAAATAGTTCAACTCTGAGTTTGCAGCAAAGGAGAAAACTAAGGTCTAAAGAAAGAAAATTAAGTGCTCTGCTGAAAAGTCACAGTACCAATAACTGAAGTTCCCACTTATATCCAAACCTTTTCCTATCATACTGGTTGATCACTACCTATCTGGTGATAAAATGTAAACTCCAGACAAATGAGGGCAAAAAGCCTGGGGCTGGAGTTTGGGAATGATTTTTACCTGGACAGGTCCAGACTGTGAGGCACTCTTGCCAGGTCATTAACCAATCCCTTCTTCAGGAAGAGTCGAATGATGTTGTTCATGCCATTATGCTGGGTCTTGGCCGTGGCACTGCTGTAGAAGCTAGAGGTGGAGGGGCAGGACTCCATGATAGTACTGATGATACACATCACTGCCTGAAGCCTGGGAGAGAATTTTAACATCACTATCATGTGAGTATAGCCCATTCTTAGGACATCTTCATTAACCTGACTCAGATAACCCTCCTGGTGTTCTTTGTGTTTCCTTCTGGAGGTAGTATCTAAACAGGATAGAGAACTCATTCCCTAGGTAGTAGCATTCTTCATTTTCTTTAAACATAATTTAAAAAATAAGACTAACTATAACCTGCTGAACTTTTGCTTGAAGACCCTAAAAATATAATGGACATATTCCTTAGTTTAAGTCTACCCATATCCTCTGAATTTAACTGTTGCTTTGAATACTCTGAAGCAGTATTTGAGAGGACCAGAGAATATACAGTCAGTATGACCAGAACTCTTGTTCAAATATAAAGATATCCAAGGGTCAAAAATGGAGTAAGAGGATAATACTAGGTCAGGCATGAATATTACCTGGCATGTTTCTCTGTACTCTCAGCCATAGCCAGTGCCCGTCCCAAGGCTGCTTTTACTTCATTCACTAGGGCCACCTGGGCATCTGTGCCACTCCCTGCAGCAGCCAGGCTTGCAAGGAACAGGCGAGCCAGGGCAGGCGTGTCCTTGTCTTCTGCATTCTGGGTGTGTGGGAGGAGGTGGTCCAGAACAAAAGCTAGCACACTGCAGTCCTGAAAAGTTATTAATCATAACATTTACTAACAAGCACAGTTATGCCATATTGTTTGCACAATGAAAATACAGCTGCTCCAAAGGTACAAACTCAGTGAGAAGCAAATCCAGATTTTATACTTCTGAATCCCACTCATTTCCCACCACAAAAATAAAATTTACACACTTTCATTTATATGTTACTTGACCTTTCTTAAAACATCTTTACATGAGAGGTATTTAACAGAACTATTTACAATAGACATAAAATCACTATCTTCCCTATCTTAAAGATGGGTACTTGAGGCACAAAGAACTTAGTCAATGGGCAGGATTCAAATCTTGATTCCAAATTGCAAGCTGTTAATACTCCAGTATTGAATTACATTGTTCACACAAACAATGTGCTGAGAACCCTGGGTTAGAAACTGGCACTATCTGGATGAGAAATAGCACATTCCCAGATATGAATATGTAAAATTATTTAATATAGGCTTACTTAAATGACAAAAGGCACAACAAAAGGGAAGGAAATTAAGTCAGACTTTTCTTTCTCTAAGAATCATTTCTGATTTCTGTCTTGAAACTTATTTCTGCTGTCACTCAAATAAGACTTTGGAACAAAATGTACTGACAAATTTGAAACTAGGTAAGAGATGGTGCGATAACACTCAATGGACTGTATGCTTTTTATGCTTAATTTTATGTGAATTTTACTTTAAAAATGCATTCAAGAATTTTAGAGTTTGAGAAATCAGATAAGGTGACCTTGTTAAGATTTATTTATTTATACATACAAGAACTGGGGTACAGGCCAGAATACAGGGTGGTGAGAGGATTCACCAGAGACAGAGTGGGGAGCAGAACAGGCAGACTGACTGAAACACACTGCTGAGGAGAGCAGCGGGCAAGGCAGGAGAGGTCTGCTGTGTCATGTGGGTCCCCTCCCTGGCCGGAGGCAGGGAGCAAACTCGTGCTGCAGTGGCTGTGGTTTGCTTCATAGTGCGTTGCTTAACCCACTGCACCACCAGGGAGGCCCCCAAGGTGACCTTGTTAAAGTCAAAGCTTTAAAAAATGAAAATGATTTTCCTAATAATGGATAAAATACAAAGTTTTCTGGATAAATGCATAAATATTATGTGACATTTGTTAAGAACTGGAAAGAAGTGTTTCAATTTGGGAAAACAGTGTGACAGAGTAGAAAGGATTTGGCCTTGGAATCAGAATCCTGGGCTCTAATTCTCTCTTGTTATTTTGCAGTATGACCTTGGGGCAAAATACTAATCTCTCTGAGCCTTCCCTTTTCTCTGTTAAGGGGAACAATACAACAATTTTGCAGTACTGCAGTTAGGATGACCAATAGTATTTGTAAAACATCTATGAGTACCCACTACCAGGTTACTTGATACATATTAAGCATGTATACACATGCAATTAAATGTCTTTTTCCACAAGTATTATTATGAATTGTAACTAAACTGTGTAAAAATGAGTGAAAGTTTTGAAATAAATGCCTAACATTTAATATATGTACTCTACAAAGGACTTTTATGCAGAATATATAAATAATTCTATAGAAAACAGTAAGGAAAGACCTGAAAAGACACAAGTGATACCCCAATTGGCCAATAAAGACAGGGAAACTTTAACCATAATATAACACCACTACAAATGCACTAGAATGGCTAAAATGAAAAACGGGAAAAATACCAAGTGTTAGCAAGGAGGTGAAATAATATAAAATCCTACATGCTGTGCTAATGATACTATAAATCAACAGGACCACTCTGGAATACTTTTAGCACCATTTGGGAAAGCTGAACAGACCAGCAATTCTATTCCTAGGCATGTACCACCCTATATGTTCATCAGGACATATAAAAATATAATTGTAGCAGCACTACTCTTATATTATCTCCAATTGGAAAACTATCCAATTGCCTACTAACTCTAAGATGGATAAAAGGATTATGAACATTCACACAGTGGAATTCTGTATAGCGATGAAAATAAGCCATATATACAAAAATGAATCACCCAAACATGTTAGTAAGCAACAGGTACTATAAGACTTTGTATGTATGTATCCAGTACAAAACCAATCTATGGCAATAGAACTCAAGATAACGGTGATCTTATGGGAACTAAAAGGGATGAGGAAGAAGGAGAAAACTGGAGTTTGTAATGTTTAGTTAATTTTGCTGGTGGTCACCAAAGAAAAACTGGTGAATCACCCAAGAGTTGTGTAATATTTTATGTATTTCTAAAAACTTGCACTTAAAGGAAACATAATAGTTTCTTAAAGTGTTCCCTCACTTGAAAAATCTAACCAGAAGGTAATTCTGTATCAGAACATAAAATATGACTTCATTCTTTTCCACAGCATTACAGATACTTCTATCTAGGTGTCCCCTATATATCTTTACATAAGCTTGTCCACAAGATAACTCTTAAATTCAAAATTGTCTCTTCAAACCATTTCCTCTTTTAACATAAAAAAATAAATAAGTATTTTCTAATCTTTTATGTTCACCTGATCCTTCAAATACAATTCTTATTCACATTACCTTTAAAACATCTTTTCAACTTACCCATTTTTCTGATTCTTCCCTCCCCACCCAGATTACTACATTATATACAGTATTACTTAGATTACTACATTAGATTCCTAGTGGGCCTCTCTGATTCCAACCTTGCTTTTTAGAGTCTCCACACCGTAGACAAATAATTTTCTACAAAACAAACCAACAAACTGCAGTTAGCCTGATGCCTCCACATCATGGTTTTACTTTTAATGTCTGAAAAAGCTTCTGCCTCTCTCATACTTGGGTTATTAGTATGCACAATGTTCAATCCATAGCAGGTATCCAAATGATAGTATCTTAAGCAGAAGTTGGAAATGTTACCTCTTTGATCAGCTCAGACTGGCCCACAGTGTAGCTGTAGTTGGCAATCAGGGTAGCAATACCAACATAGGATCTCACTAACTCTGCCAGAAGACGAAGAATAGTGGAGGTGGGCATTAACGGTTTGCTGCCCTTGCCTTTCTGCTTGCCTTCCTCAGAGGCCCGGTCTCCTTCCTTATCTTTCTTCCCATCCCGAGCCTCCTCTGGAGTTGAAGCTGTTGAGAAAGAGTCAAAAACTGGTACAATTCCATACTGTAATATTGATGAACTCAAGTCTTGGGTGGAAAGTATACCACATCTCTACTTCAGGCCACTGTTACAAACTGTTTTCCGCATACTGTTGTGGAAGTACAATAAGGAAACCCATATCTCAGACTTTATAGGGAGAGTCTCCCCAGCTTTTCACACATTTTCTTCCTCTTTAACATTGTGCTCCTGAAACACTATACTAGGCATACTGAGATATTATGTTTCCACTAATACCTTACTGCAGTATGCCTCCATTTCAGCAGTTACCTTGTACTGTTAAGTCTTGCAGGTATCCCTCAAGAGACAAAATTCTTCAAGTGCATAGAATGAATTTGACTCATTCTGCTACATTCTAGTGGGCAGTGATGCGTCTCTAGAATGATGCTACCATCATCCACACTATACTACATACGGACAGTAAGCCCATCAATGAGTTAACCAAT
Source organism: Galemys pyrenaicus (assembly GCA_019455555.1). Lineage (NCBI taxonomy): Eukaryota > Metazoa > Chordata > Mammalia > Eulipotyphla > Talpidae > Galemys > Galemys pyrenaicus. The sequence goes on from JAGFMF010012302.1 coordinate 257,789, forward strand.
GGTCGTTAGTCTTTTTGATTTATCTCCAGGGACTATAACCTGATATTAAGTACAATGTCTCCTAACTTAGATCTCAAAGCTCTTTCCTTGAAAGGTCCTGGTGGAATGGAATACACATGAAATTTCTCTAATTTATGGTGAGTAGCCAGTGGGCTCTACTGTACTACAAGGCTAGAATCCATCATGCAAACATTATAGCTGGAGTAGCATCACTGGCACCAAAGCTGTACAAGTCATTATGAAAATCACCAAAAATATATATATAAATAAAATCTGTCTATCTACCTATCTGTCTGTCTGTCAGGTGGTTTAGAGTAGAACTAAAAGATGTTCCGATAGCAATCATTACTAAGTCACAGTTCCATTAACTTTAGCATATAGATGTTCCTTATTTACAAAACAATGAGTTCACCTTTGAGAAAGTTCACTCAGGCAAGTAAATATGTATAACTGTATTCCCCTATGCCCTGCCCTTGACACCCACAGTTTCTTCAAGTTGTCGTCTCAAGAAATAAGGAAGGCAGCTATGCTCACCACTATACCACCAATGTGCACTTCTCAAGAAATATGAACAAAAAAACGAGAAAGAAAACCATTACCTTCTCCTTGGGATGTCACAGATGTGGAAGTCTCAGTGGAGGCACCATCTGCAGCAAAGACCTGACTCTGTGGAAGAAGAAATGTCCTGAGTCATTAATTTCAAAGGCAGTTGTATTCCCAAAGCATGATTCCTTTCTAAGGTAACAGTTGTGGCCATGTTCTAACCACTTTCCCCTGATATACTGTAACATTTGTGAACAGCCATCATTATATACAGAGTGACTTAGAGATAGGGGAGAAGGAACAGGGGAAGATGCAAATGAAAAAAATCAACCAAGGAAGCATTTCAAGCCCAAGGGAAGGAAAGAAAATCCTTGGGCTATGACAATTTTATCTTCACTTTTAGGCAGCAGATGATTTACAGATACAATGATTTTAATATCTTTGGAATTTCCATGGTATAACCCTAAATATTGAAAAATCACAGGTATGAGAAAGGGAAAACAAAATAGGTTAGAATTGACTTACATTAATGGAAAAACCTGATTGTGTATCAAAGTCACTGCTCTGACGAGTAAGTGACCGGTACTGCTGGTATACATCATCACCCATGTCCTGTAAGAGTTGGCCGACCTCCTGAGTCATACCCCCAGGTTTAGGATCAGATTTGTCTGCTAGAAAAGCAAGAACAAAGCAAAAATTCTTTTGTAATTGTGCAATATTGATGACTATCTGATAGCTTGTTCAATTTTACTCCAAGTTGCTACAACTGCTTACACAGCCCAGGTCTTCACTGAAGAATGAGGAACAAATGTATTGTAGTATAACTAAGCCTTTCCCCCCACCCCAGCTTTACATGGCTGAATGCCTCATTCTATCATTAAACTGTTTTGTGACCAAAGACAATTTACTTATGCTCCCTCCTTTCTCAACTGTGACTATAAACTTAAATGAACACACCTGGCATTATTTATATCTGGTGCAGTGGGAGGTGAATAAATGGTTGCTATACTTATATAGCTAAATTATTTGAAGGGGGAGGGTGGATGTAGGAGATGGGGTTTAGGTTCTGTGGTTGTAAAAGTAAGGAGCTCTATACAGATCAGTGTGTTGTATGGATGAAAACCATCGAAGTAAAAACTCAGATTTCCTTGAGTATTCAATCCAAGGTCTGATTCAATTTTTGGCCATGTTTGGGGACTTACCAAATACGTATGTCCTTAATAAAAAGTTCAGTGAAACCTTGAGTTCCAAGTGACTCACTCATAACTAAGTACTTTTCTAGTACTTACAAGCAGAACATTAGGAATAAAGACAGATTAGAATGATGGTCTTAAACGTCAGCAAGCCTAGCTACAGCTTCAAATATCGCCCCATTCACAGCTCTTTCAGCTCGTTCTCGTTTCTGAGAGTGAATACATTAGCTTTCCTGATTTTTTTAAAAATTTCACTACTATCTCTTTTGAAATCTTTGTTCATTCTTTCTGCCACATGATATGTAGATATACTCTGAACCTGAGCAATTTCCTCATCCTTACTTAAAACTTATTTCAGAAATCACTTATTCTGAGAATATTTTCTACAGGTCCCACCCCCAACCAGCTCAGGTGCCCTGCTGTAGTATTACTACTAGCCTGGCACCTATCATACTGTGTGACTATTTGCTTTTTCAGAGAACTACATTATCCTTGATCCCCAGATCATGGCACATACTGAGTGCTCATTAAGCCACCAGTTGGCTAAAATGATTCAGGCAAACAGCACAGCTTCCTCAGGTGGTCTAACTACATACCTTCTTCTGGAGCATGGTATGCAGCAAGGGCATTCAGCATATCGTAGATCACTTCCTTGATAGCATCAGGAATGACGGGCAGAGGTGAGGGCTTTAAAGGGGTTGTCTTCACCAGCTGTACAGCATTAGGGCCTTTAATTCTAAGATTCTCAAATTCATCATCTGAAGCTAAGCCAGAAAAAATCAGTCAGTAGGTTGGTTACTGACGGAAACTCTGAAAGGGACTTGTATAATATATAAGCTTTGGACAGTAGACTATTTCCAAATGATGTTCAGGTAAGCCAAATAGGAAATCTGGCTTTCACCTCCCCTAAGTCCACCAGCAATAACAAATAGTAAAAAGAATACTGGCTTTGGAGTTGGGGAGACTTGGTTTTGAAATCTAGTTCTTTTATAGGATCATAGCCAAATTACTTCAGTAAAACTCAACTTTCTCATTTGGATTATATGAGATAACATAAAAGAAATGCTCAAGCAAAAGGCCAGACACACAGCTGAAGTTCCCCAAATAATTAGTGCCCCCCCAATTTTCATAAGAAAAAACACAAATTCTACAACCCTATAGAAAAGTTAAAAGGTAGTACAACAAGCATCTATATACTTTTCACCTAGAAACACCATTTTCTACTCCTAAATGTCTAACATGCACTTTATAAAATGAAAGATATTTTCTTCATAACCACAATCCCACCACAACACTCAAGAAACTTAACATTAGATAATGTAATAGTAACAGTATTCAAACATCTATAAGTCTTTATTTGGATTCAGAATCTCATCAAGGTTGTCTAAAGTGCTAGGACATTCTTGCATTTTTTTCCTTTCATCACATTAGAATGTCTCACAGTTTGTATTTGTTTGCTTATAATTAAATATAGGCAAAACATTTTTTGGGAAGAAAATGCAGATGATGTTGTGTTTTTTCTGTTGCATCATGAGTCACATATGATTTGTCTCTTAATTATCAATATCTATAAACCATCCCTTCTGCCACATCAACATGAGCTCTTTCAAGGCATACACTAAGCTTAGTGAGTCCTTGGTTATCGCTGGCAGGGATTACTACAGGGCAAGGATCAGAGAAGCTACTGAAGTTAAGTACTTCTGATCTGACCCACATACTCAACCAGTCAAAGTCCCAATGCTACCTAAGGTTTTCCAAGGTGTAGATCTCCCCACAGAAAATCTCTGAAGTTACACGAGATCATAAATTTCAATGTCCTAAAGGCCAGGAGGGGGAAACTCACCAGTTCCTGAGCCTCGGGGGGCTGGAAGGGCAATGCGGATACAGCAGTTAGCAACTTCCGTGAAAATGTCTGGATTTCTGCATGCAGCTGGCCCAAGGACACGAAGGATGTAGTTGATCTCCCGAGAGCCAAGGCTGCCAGAAACAACACCAGAGGTGGTACTACCAGCTCCACTTGTAGCTGCTGAGCGAACAACCTAGTAAAGACAGGGAGAAACACTGCTGATTAAAGATCACTTCATAAAAATATAATTGAATTTAAGGAAGAATTATTAAGGGTTAAATACTAACCAAGCTCTGCCTCAATATAGTAGATGACAACTTTTGACTTTGGGCAGAAAGATACACATTCTTTCAAATCTCATTCCTTACCAAGTCATAAAATGTGACTTATTAAAAAGGTACAGCATTTATCATATCTCAAAACTATCAATTATTAGACCACATGGCATGTGATCTTTATAGAAATTGGCAGATGTGTCTAGACTCCATCCAAATTATAGCTCCCACATATAAATACCAGCTCCTAGTCTTCCCAAAATGCTGTCCCAATTTTAAACTAGAATGGTTTAAAATCTAAAAATATGTACTATTGATATCCACCTACTGTTTAAGAACAAAATTAAATATTTTCTCTATTCCTCAAAACCAAGCCTCAGGTCTCAGATAATGACAGCTATAGGAGATACCAAACTATTTATGGACTGTTTGTTTTAATACCGTAAGGCTTAGACAATGTTACGTTTTCGCTCTTCTCAAAAAATGACTGACCAGTCATGGAAAATACAAGAAAGTATAAAAAAAAATTCCATTGTATTTTCCATTTCCTATTCCTTTGTTAACTATATTCACAAAGATAAACATCTTCTGGAATCAATGCTTTTCTTACCAAATTAATCATACTCCTCAGCATATTAACCTCTATAATATCTTGCCTGCTGGACTGCAATTATACAATCATTCTCATTTTCTTAAATATAGGAAAGCACAATTTTACTATAAAGAATGTGCTATAATTTATTTATCCAGTTCGCTGCCAAACATAGCTCTTTAGTTTCTTGATATTAGAAGTAATTCTACAGTCAACATTTGTGCACCTTAGCATACTTGACTATAGTATCAGATAAATCTTAACCATAGAATTTCTAGGTCAAAGGATATCTTAAACTGACAGTACCAAAATGCCCTCCAATGTGGCTGCACCAATTTCCACTCCTACCAAAAGTAAGAGTATGCATGGTTCTCCACACCCGTACCTGCAATGGATATTATCAAGTATTTACATTTTGCCAATTTGATGTTAAAACTAACACTGATCTTCCTTTGCTCCCCACACACCCAAATACAATTTCTTTGAAGCTTAGAATGTTCTCTTATCCAACAAGAACCTGTATTTTTTCTTAGCATTTTTTGAAGTTGTTTAAGCTTTAAACATTTAAAGTATTTTTTCAAAGATTTATTTATTTATGCATACAAGGCCAGAGTTGGGGAGGGGTGAAAGGATTCACCAGAGACAGAGTCAGGCATGGTACAGGTGGATCTACTGAAATACACTGCTGAGTAGAGCAGCGGGTGAGACAGGAGAGGTCTGCTATACCATGTGGGTCAGCTCCCTGTGAGGGGATTGAACTCATGTTGCAGTTAGCTAGCTTGATAGCACTGTGTCTTTTAACCCCTGTGCCTCCAGGGAAGCCTAACATTTAAAGTACTTTAAGTCAGAATTCTGTCTGTATATAGCTGTTTCTTTCTTGTTAGACTGTCTCCTTTCCTTGGATCATTGTATATGCTGCCTTTAACTTTTTCATTTTGTTCATGTCAGGTGAAATCAAACAGGTTATGTGAAGAACTGTCTGAAGAATCTAAGATGTATACTCATGAACACATAGAACTGCAAAGTAGTAATCTGCTGGTAAGCAAAATAAAAATACTTGTATCTTTTGATATAATTTCTACAAATATCTAAGAAAATTAATCCTTAAATATGACAAAGATATGCACCAAAATGAATGTTGCAGCACTATTTATAATGTGGGAAACCATACTCCAAGAGAGGAAAATGGAAATGATGCCTAATAACATTCAATTGGCCATTGACAAAAAATTAGCAGGGAGGAAGGAAAGGGAATTTTGGAAAAGTACCAAGGAGGAAAAGCCTTTAGTAAGACATCTGCCCCTCCTGCCTCCCATCCCTGTTGATGCTATGTGTTTTCTAGTTATGTTGTCATCTCTTTCACAATTTTATGTTTCCTAAAATAAACATATAAGCCGCAGTTTTATGATTTGCATAATGGGTATTTGCAAAGTGCATATTATAACTGACATACTATAAAAATCACAAACCTTTACTTTTTTTTTCTTCATTTTTTATTAAAATATTTTAAAATTTACATATACTTGCCATTAATTGTAATCCCCATGTATTCCCCATCACCATCTCACCAGTGCACCATCACCTCAGTCCCTCGTGCTCCCATCTTCCCTCAACCCTCCCCCTCCCCACCAGGTGTCCCCAGTCTGTCCTTTACTCCTCATTTTTGGTTTCTGTGTCTTTATTGCTGTGTTATTATTAATATTGTTCTTATTACCTTTACTTTTTATAACCCTAAAACACAATGTTTGGAAAATGGGTTCTAGGCTGAACTTTTGAGAAGTACTCCTATATGGGAAAAATCCTTAAGCTATGAACTTAGTGAAAGGTATACTCCAGCCCTTTATTTATATATTTTGAAGAAACCTAGACTACCAAAAATTACTTTATAGATAGGTTATTACTATAGTACATGTAAGATATAGTCTATAAAACTAGCTATATATATTCTACAAAGTATCAGAAGTCTATATGTTCTGCGACCAAGGAGAACAAAGGTTTGAAATAAAGCAAAACCAGTGTCTAATACCAAAAAAGACTAACCTTCTCCATGGTATGACGGAGGGTACAAGGGTCCTCAATGATGTGTCTTAAGAGAAGGGTGACCAGGGGAGTAAACCCATTGAAGCCTGAACTCTGTGTCAAATTCAAGATCATACGGGTACTCTTCAGTTCTGCAAACATCATGGCATATTTGTGGTCTCGGGTGAGCCTCAGGCAGAGGCGAAGGGTGGCATGCAAAGTGTCTGGGTCCACAGGGACTCCTAGCATGCTCACGCAGGCCCGGATTAAAACAGTCACCATATCCTCTGTCAGGCCCTGAATCAGGATCTCCCCAATTTTTGTTTCTTCCAGGCTTGTCTCCTTTTCAGTATTTGTATTCTCCAGGGTCAAGGGGGTATCTACAAATGGCAATGCAAGAGTTCAGATAATTTAACCTGACAATTCTTTCTACACCTCTCCCTTATAATAACCAGTCAAGCACTTGGATCCTATTAAGAAAAACATACCAAACAATTCTAAAACCAGATAAAAAGACATATAAAAACCAGATAAAAAGACATATAAGAAAGAGAACTGTCCTATCTTTTAAGTCACCAAGCAATCTGATGGACAAGAAATCACTCATGATGAAAAATGTGGACAGAGTAATAAGGTACATTAGTTTATTTACAACACTTCCTGAAAGATTCAAAACTAAATTTAAATTCCATACCATTGCCTTTATTCTCTTTACGTTTGATATCCATTTCTTTGCTTTCTTCCAGTGTCTTCTCTAGTTCCTGTCCATTGCTGTTTTTAGAATTTTTATTTAACCGTGGTACCCTCAGAAGTGTCAGCATCACAGGGCGTCGGTTCCCTGTTTCTTCATTAACCTAAGAATTCAAATAGACAAGAATATCTGTACCAAAAAAAGAACCAGAAAGGGGTGAAGGGTAGACTTCCCAAGGCAAAACACTACAATAGAAAGGAATCCTGACAATTTAACCCATTCACTAATTATTTACAAAGAGAAAACCTGAAGATCCCCGCAAGTGGCACACACAAAGCCCTATAATGAACTGAAAACTTTCTAATAAAGCAGGTATAATCCCTAACCACTGCCTAATCTGTAAATGAGTATTTAAAATCATTACCAGGTGACACAGTATCAAATTGCCACAGATCTAAGGTCTACATAATGACTCTAAGAAGATTCAATTCTCTGAAAACTAAACTCAGTTTTGTAGTGACAGTACCATTCCTTATAACACATGCCAGGAGTGCTGATTCAGGAAGAAGCAAGCTAATAGGCATACCTCTTTCAATAAAGTTTATAGAATTTAGTGAAAATGTACCTGAACCATTGTAGTGAATTGAACAGTGTATCTTCTTCGGCCTGCAGTGAAACGCACACTTGTCTCTCCAGATTTCCAAGCTGAATCAATAGTGCTATTGTTGCTTGCACTATAACTACACCAACGCCCAGAGCGGTCATCAAACCAGCGCCAATTGTTATTGTTGGACTGTAGGTACTAAATACAAAAGTACAAAGTTTCTTTGTATTTCCTATAAGGTTGGTTGTTAGAAGATATGTAATTTTATCAGTGCTCAATGCTAAAGTTAACCTAGGAAACAAAGAAATATTCTGGATATTTAATGTATCTTGAGAATGAAGAGTTTTCATACATTCACCCTTAAAATCCTGAGTTTTTTCACAGGTACAGAGCCATCTATACCTTTTGTCCTACGATCCTCTGCTTTCCTTTGTTCCTACTGCTTTCCACAAAAAGTGAATGTCCCCTTTAGATGTACTGAAACAAAAATTCTGTTTCTGAGAAGGTACTAAGATAATGTGACACATATAATTTTTGAAGAGCACCTGCCTTTGGAGAAATTGCTACACACTCAGTCCTTCATGTGACAGAAGAGCCACTCCTCCTCTGGATATAGCACACTCCTTTAACATTTACTTCCAGGGTTAAGTTAATGGCCTTTTACCAAGCAGCTCCATAAAAAAATAATTCTCTTTCCAGAAGGGAAATCTAGCTATCAAAATCTCTCAAGAAAGTTACAACATGATCAGAAAACTTTAACATTTTTCATCATTCATTCTCCTAAATCCTCTTTTGGCCTTTTTTTTCCCCTCAACAAGATAAACAGTTCTGCCAACTATTATATGCATTATATTACACACCTTAGTCATTTGGGCTCTCCTTTTTGAGGAGATGGCTGTCTTTTCATAGAAATCAATAAGGAGCAACACTGGGGTGATCCACCTGAAAAAGGAGAAATGATTTACTCTGGACAAGCAAGAAACCTATACGAGAAACTTATCCTCATCCATCAGGTACTTTACAATTTTCAAACCATGAGAGCACCCAAGATTTGCCCCATTCATGTTCCAAAATAGTATGTGATTAAGGTCAAATTTGAGATCCCAAATCCCAGGGGAGAAGTGAAACCAGGGGGGTCACTCACTTTGGGGTCTGCACCTCCTTTTGTTCTTTGGCAGCCTGTAGGCAAGGCTGAACCACTTCCAAGAGTTTGATTAGGACATTAAGGATGCCACTAGATTCAACGACCCAAGCACACGGTAGCTTCAACTCCTAATTGATTAATAAAATAAAAAGAAAATAAAACACACACCAACTTCTACACAGTATCAAGGATTAGCATGGTATAAGAGGACACAGAGTAAATGTTAAAGAATTGGTTGATTTAAAATTCTACTTCTACCATTTACCAGCTGTATTTGACATGAGTTACTTAAATTCTGTAGCCCTAATTTCCTCATGGGTCAAAGGAATAATCATTTCGAGAGTAATGATTACTGGTAATTATGATGATTAAACAGAGAATAAAGTTGTGTGAGTATGCATATAGTACACAACACAGCATAACAGAATGTGCTTAATATGGAAAGTGTTATTAACATCACTAATTTCATTAAGGATTGTTATACTGAAGTTGAAAAGCTCTTGACTTGAGAATCTTTATGAATATTTCATGGAAGATGAAATCATTAAACACAATTAATGGTTCCCCTTAGAGGCTAACTAAGGTGTTACTTACGTTTGGTAAGCAATTTAAATGTCCAACACCAGGCAATTACTTAAATCAAATGTTCAGAAAATGGAATATATAACAACATGGGAATGTAATCATAACACTAAGAGAAAATAATATAAAATATTCCACATATACTGATCCCAATAGTTTAAATGCATAGAGGAATGATTAGAGGAAAATACAAGGCTGTTACCTGTGACTTTTTTTAAAAGAAGGGCTTATGAATAATTTTCCCATGTTACTGGGAATTGAGCATTGAGCACTTTGCAATTTTTCCTACAAGTATCTATTTATAAGTGCTATATATAACAATCACCACTTCTATAATAAAGGAAAGCCCCATAGACACACAACTGAACACATATGCTTAACTTGGTTAAGATCAATTGCCTCCGAATTCCAATGTTGGTTGGAAGAACATGTTCTGGTCAAATCATTATTTTGCCTCAAATAATCTGCTTAAATGACCATGTAGGAAATGAGTCAGTTATCACTTCAGGCCCATTATCTCACATTCTACTCCATTGTCTTTTACTGCCAGTTAGGTTTCTTCAGAGAAATAGCACTCTACAACCAAACTATGATTACCATTCTAAATACCCTTCTTTTAACTAACATCCCTTAATCCTTTCAGATTTATTTTAATTAACAGTTGTTCCAAGAAGCTATCCAAGTTGATGCGTATGCCCTTGGGTAAACTCAGATAAAATTGTTTATGCCACTCAAATGGTATACAACACTGTATTATGCACTTAATTATATGTGACAGCCTATCAGAAATTGTAGGTTCATGAAATAAAGAGACCATACCTTACATTTCTTCAATGTCTTTTAATGATAGGTGTTTGATAGTTCTTTTGATGACTGAATCACAAGGATCGAATACCCAAATCTTACCTCAAAAAGCAGCGTTAAAAGCAAGATTCTAGTAGCTAAATTCGAGGCCTGAGGCAAGGTGGCCATCTGACTGATCCACTCTGACACCGTTTTTGTGTCACTTGTTGTCAGGGGAAGAGCGGCTTTGATCAATACATCAGCTGCTTCCCACACCTAGAAAAGCAGAAAAGTGGCTAAGACAGATAACTGTAGATAGAGGATGATGAGAGTTGTCAAAATCATTTCAATCTTGTACAATACTCCACACTCCACCCTAAGACATTCACTGAAGGAGGGTGGAGATAAATAGTAACATTTCTCCAAGGATTTAATGTCTGTATTAAAAGATGATGTAGGGCCTCCCTGGTGGTGCAATGGGTTAAGCAACACACTATGAAGCTATTGGCAGCCACTGCATGACGAATTTGATCCCTGCTGCTGTTCAGGGAGGTGATCCACATGGCACAGCAGACCTCTCCTGCCTTGCCCACTGCTCCCCTCAGCAGTGTGTTTCAGTTAATCTACCTGTTCCCCACTCTGTCTCTGGTGAATCCTCACTTCCCACATCTCTGGCCTGTACTCCAGCTCTTGTATGCATAAATAAATAAATTTAAAAAAATGTGCTCCTAAAGGACCACCTTTAATATTTTTCTCTTAGATTTATCTTAGAAGCCTAAATTCTATTTTTTTAATGCATACGAGAGCAGGGGTACAGGCCAGAGGCTAGGGAGGTGAGAGGATTCACCAGAGGCAGAGTGGGGAGCAGAACAGGCAGATGTAGATACACTGCTGAGGGGAGGAGGGGCGAGGTAGGAGAGGTCTGCCTCGCCATGTGGTTCCCCTCCCTGGCCAGGGATCGAACCTGTGCTGCTGTGCCACGGATGTAAAAGCCTAAATTCTTAGCTAAAAGAAATATTTAAAATATTTCTGGTACTTACAGTCAATCCTATAACGATTCCACCAACTTCTATCAATAACCTTATACTATATCTGCCCAAGAGTTAGCCAGAATGTTCAAAACACTGGTCTTGCTTTAATTTGCATGCTGAATTTTTTTAATGAATATAATGGTGCTTTTCTATTAAGGTTTTCAGTTTTTACAATCATTTCTCTAAGCTCCTAATATAAATTAAAATATCTAAACCATGGTCATCGCCTATGAACAAAATGGTTTATTCCATTTGCCTTTTACTTTTATACTTCTGTGTACTCAATTTATATTTGTATATGCCACTTTAAATTTTTTCACATTTCTAGATTTAAAAAAAATTATGAAAGTAATTATAAAAACAGTGAAGGAGAGACAATCAAAATGTTAACTGTGGCTATCTCTTGGTGTGGAGAGATACATTTAATCACTGTTAGTCCAGGAGGCTTAACTGGGCTGCAGAGAGAGAAAATCTGGAAATTTTAGATGATTCTAAGACATGTCTAGAAAAAGAGAACTTGTTTTTTTTCCTTTCAAATATGTTTTTTAAAGTAGTTAATTCACTTTTGCTGGGAATATTTGAGAAAAGCATTATCAAGTCTACAATATATTCAGAGAGTACATCTGTATCAGGTAAAATACAAAGGTACTAATCTCTGCCCACCCCGCGAAGTCAGGTTCTGAAAGATGATAGGAACTTTACATACTCCTGCCTGCTGGCTCTTTGAGAGCTTACCTGATTGACTACTTGCTTTAGAATCATGTCTCGATAGTCTGCTCCATTACGTTTGATTGCTGTCATGATCAGATCACACACCCGGTACACTGTGTCTGGCAACTCATCAAGAAGATGGAAGCAGCCTGGTAACATGGTATCTGTGAAAGTGTGGAGTTCATCTTGCTCCAATGGATCAGCATCTTGGAACTTCTCTAGACACTTAGCCTCTTCCTCTTCTTGCTTTTCCCGAGCTTTCCGTTCCTCTTCCTCCTTCCGGCAAGCAACTTCCTGGAAGCAAGGAAGAGTGATGGTATATGGGAGGGTAAAGGAAGAAACACAAGAACGTATACAAACACCCTCTACCCTCTCCACAAATAGGTGATCTGTTCATCAAGGTGTAGCAATTACTGTGCGGACAGCCACACAGGTTTGGGCAAGACAGGGAAAGCAGTGGGGAAGACACCGCCAATCCCCAAAGCACCGTCAATTTATTTGCCGCATTCTATATCACCTCCCACAAAATCATCTGTTGACATTGTCCTGCATTCTCTGCCAGTATAGTAAACTGAAGTAATTGCTACCTAGAAGTAGACAATCAAGTCTGATTTAACAGAAACTACCAAGTATACACTGGGTCTTTTACTTGACAGTAAAGATTAATGCTTCATCTGCCTCACTTTAAGCTTCAGGTCAACACAACATACATCAGGTTGGGCTCAATGAGTACTACATCATGACGTTCTTTAGACTTTAATTCCACCAATACTTTGCAAAATATTTATAAATACTAAGATGAATGTGTCACATCCTTCTGGATACCCCATTTCCTAATTACCTCTGGTGACTCTGCCCTTTGATCCATTGGGATATCCTGTCCCAGAGACATGGCAATTGCTCTCATCATCTGGTCCTCTTCAGACATACTCAGATCCTACAGAGCAACAGAAAATCCAGCAACTACACATACCCCGACTCACAAGGAACCAGACATCTTGTGCTCAAGTTTTAGAAAAGAAGACAAGGGGCCCCAAATGCTATTCTCAAGAGTCAAAGCCAACTAGGTTTACCTGGTTACTAAAGAACAGAGAGGGAAAATCACAATAAAATTAAGTATAGGAAGAGGACTTCAATGGGACCACTTATTCTGCATCTCAGAAAACAAAGTCTCTTCTGTTGCTATCTAACTGTGTACAGTACAATTAAAAGAGTTCTTCTGCAAAATTCAGTAATTTGCATGGCTGGGAGATACGACGCCTCAGTTCATTCATAATCCAGAGCTATGAGAATCACCATGAAATAAGAATATTGGCATGGAAAAATCTGAAAATGGGTAGTTTATGGAAGGGAAAACAAGTGACAGAAGCACAAGAGAAGAAAAGCATACCAACAGCCAAATAAGGCCCTGAAAGATTAGCACTCCTGAGCCAACTCACCCGAACAACTCCTCCCATGATTGGAGGAGGGTGGGTTAGAAGGTACTCTGTGGCCTGCTCCATGGTGCTGGTGTTCAACAGGGCCTCCATGGCATGTTCCCTTGTGAAGCCCATGTCCATGAGCTACGAAAAGAATGCAGGATCTCAGAACCACAGTAAAAGAGAAAAAGACAGGAACTCTTTCAAGATAGAAACGAGATTTTTTTCTAACCTCACACGAACTGAGAATGTTTATAAGCTAAGGTAGTTAGGTAACAGAAATGATCCTTTCTGCTTGGTGCTTCCATAGCTTTCAAACATGAGCTACACACTGAGGCAGAAGTCAAGGTGATTCTCAATTCTATCCTCTAAGAAAATGGGGCTAGATGGTCTCATTAATAGGGCTATTCTAATTCAAAGATTGAGATTCACACACAGAAGCAAATATTGGGTCCACTTTCTGGAAAACAAAGTGACAACACAATAGAGCCTGAAAACCTGACTTGGAATTTCTACCACTAGACAAAAATCATGACATGGCTAGAAAGAAGATATACTCCACAGCTTTATACAACATCAAACAATAAAAGAATGACTAAGAAATAACGCAATTTCCTTAATCATAGCAATACAATTCTTCAAATGGTATGTAAGCATTAAAAACCTGGTGTTAAGAATAAGTGATGAGAGAAGAGAACACAATAACTATCTTGCGCAGTGACAGTATGAATGCATTAAAAAAATACTTTGCTGTATTTCCAAAGTTTCCTCAAGTATTACTGTTACAATAAAGAAAGTAGCGTATATACACACACGCAAATTCTCAGAAAGGAATGAATATAATGCCCTTTGTGTTTCTCCTTAGCCTCCAATCTTCAAATTGTGGCTTATATATTTGTTTTAAAATGAGAAAATCATTTTGTAGTAAGGTTTCAGAAAGTTCTTAAGAGAATAAAGAAGGGCGACAATGTCCCTTCTATGTACACTTAATGAGAAAATAGTAGAGCACAGTTTTGCTTCCAAAGAACATGGCAGTAGCAAGCTGAGAGTGTTGTAAAGGAACTCCAATATTGAACAACATGCTTGGGAGGACACAAATCTTTTATCAGAAGCATTGGGACTTCACTCCAGCTTTCTTCAGAGAAAAATGAAATACTAAGAGACAGAGCAAATTTAAACCCATCTCCTGGCTAACAGGACAAGTAATTTAGTGGCATGTGAACTTAGAAAACCCACAAGCATTGTCCATCAGGGGGTAAAGTCTGGGTGCTGAAATGTGAGGTCAGCACCCTACCTGTTGTAGTTGTTGCTGGTTGACTTGAGGTTCTCGGCGGGAGCCACCTTCCTCTTGCCCTGTATCCTCTTCTCCTCGAGATCCTTCCTTCTCTTTGCTCAGTCTCTCTCGTATCACAGGTTCTCCTCGGAGGATGTGGCAGAGGATGGCCAGCATGGACTCAGCCATTCGCCCACCATACACCTTCAGGGGTTTCCTGTTCCACAGGTTCTTGATGCAAGTAAAGGCTGCCTATACATCAGTTGAAATACTGTGTAAGTTTTTTTCTTTCAATTTAAAGCCCCAGAAAGAAAATGTCGAAGACATTTTCGCAATTAGTCCCAACTCAGTACTGAGCAGGGCTTAAAGAAGCATATGAAGTGTTTAACCCAACTTGTTAACAACCCGAAGTTTACAGTTCAAATGTTTATAACACAGAAAAAATTGAAATGCTGTCTAGCTTCTTCTGTAAGGCAATTCTATCTGGGAGCAGGAGACAATGACTCTCTAACAATTATTTCATTAAGGAGAACAAAACTGAGCAAGAATCACCTAGTCAGCATAATAAATTCCCCTTGATTTTGAATGCTGAATACTCACTTTCTGAGTTACTACAAGGAAGCGAAGGGCACTGAATTGTGGAAAATTCTGGACACCTCCAGGCAATTTGGCAGGCAGTGAATGTGGAGATTCAAGCACCGTGGTGGGATTCACCATTTTCTCCACGAGCATTAGCCAGGCATCTAGGAATTCTCCTGTGCCATCAGGTAAGTCTGAATGTTCTAATCCTTCAGCAACAGGAACTTTGCCTCCCATGGACAGAGCCCAGTTAAAAGTTCTATATTCAAGTAAGAGATAGTTTGGAGATAAAATATTAGTATTTTAGATGGGGTGGTAATAAAAGTACATAGAAAAAGTTCCTAGTTTTTACATTGGCATTACATGTCCCTCCTCTTGGAGTCACTGCTTCCAATCTGTTCTACATTCATTAGCATTATCCTTTTTGGTTTCTTTTAATTCCAGCTTTGAGAAATTATAGACTCACAATGTATTTAAGTTTAAGGTATACAATGCAATGATTTGGTATATAACTATACTATAAAAGGATTACAACTTTTAGCTTCACTTTTAAAACTCAAAAGAAACAAAAAACTTAGGGCAAAACTCAGCTTAGAATCTCTGAAAAGGAGCCTCCTTGGTGGCACAATGGGTTAAGTAATGCACTATGTAGCAAACTGCAGTCACTGCAGCACAAATTCTATCCCTGCTGCCAGCCAGGGAGGTGACCCACATGGTGCAGCAGACCTCTGCTGCCTCGCCTGCTGCTCCCCTCAGAAATGTATTTCAGTTGATCTGCCTGTTCTGTTCCTCACTCTGTCTGGTGAATCCTCTCACCTCTCTGCACCTCTGGCCTGTCCCCCAGTGCTTTGTATGCATAAGTTAAATCTTTCTTAAAAATTTAAAAAAAAAGAATCTCTAAAAAATTTACATTCAAAGAGGCAATAGAAAAAGACAAGTCTACCGGAAAAACTATGTACCAAGCACTGGGAATCAAATGAAGAAAAGCAGAGACCCTTACAAATACCTCTAGGACAGGCTAAATCCAACCCTCTAAAGAAATAGACAATATGGCAAATTCCCAAAATATAAAAAGGTACAACCAATAGCTGTCTCTATGTATCCCACTGTCACAGGACAGGTAATTTAGAAAACTGTGGGCTGCTAAGGCACATAGTAAAGACCAAACAAAAATTCTTCTCTGTGAAGCAACTTTATCCTTACTCAAAAAGAGCATTGTGCCCTCCAGAGCAGAGAAATTTCTGTAGCATGAGGTGGTAGGGATACTTCCTCTCATCAAACAGCATTGGGGATGTAAAACCAACTGAACAGATGAAGAATGTCAGCCTGAAAGAGGGAAAAAACAAAAGTTTAGCCTTCTCTGAGGCAGACACAGAAGCAGTGGGAAACTCATGTGGAAGCCAAGAATAAATTTAACATTGTTCTGAAGTAAACTACAAATCTACTGGAAGGCATGTGGACACCTAGTCTGGTTATTAGAACTTCCAAGAAAAAAAAAGAGATATTTCCTGTCTACTAAAATATACAAGGTCACTGAGAAGAGCAGTTTGATTATAAATGCTTTAAAAATCTTTCTATTTCTAGACTTGATAGAACCAAAACAAGCACTTAAACTTTATTTGGGGTATACAATAATTAAGCAAGGGACTTTCAAGTCCTTTAATTTAGTGGCTCACTCAACATTTTAGCTTAGGGATCAATTTCATTTTTTTTACAGTAATTTTCTAGTCCCTGAATCTCAAGTAGAACCTCACCTGAAGCGGGGAGTAGGTGTATATGGTGGAGGCTGCCAAGATAAACCCTTTGTGAGGAGCTTAGTGAGGGCTGAGGCCGTTGATCGAGCAGCTGGTGTTGGTGCTGTGGTAGTGCTGGCAGCATGATGGCTTCTTCTCTGGCGGACAGGAGACCCCACACAAAGTTTAACAAGAAGTCCAAATAGCTCAGCAAGTGCTCGACCTAATCTGGAGGAAGCTGGAACCCAAAAGCCAGAATAAGAATGTATATATAGCATTCTCTGAACAGTTTCATTATTAACATGCACATTACCATGAAACCATTTTTATGACTGACTACTTACCCCATACAACACCTAAAAAATACCTGGAATTACCTTTACAAGAATCTAGAAAAGGGAATTCCACAGGGAGGAAATGCCTCTTTTGAAGGTAGGAGATGGAGAAGTATGTTGCATATAACAAATGTGAAAGACAAACAAGATAAGCACCTACGTACTCTGTTAGAGGAGGCATAAATTGAAACCACTTTGGTAATTAAAGTAAATGATACATGCATTTAATGGACTATAGAGTTGCTTAAAATGCTTAGAGCAATTTAAAAATGGCAAAAATGTTAATGATTCAGATGAAGAACATCATATACACCATATATTATTTGATCACAATGTTAAAAAATATATGGTCCAAAGGAAAAAAGAATGCTAGGAAAAACAAAAAAAAATCTGTAAGTGGCTTTGTTAAGGTATTGGGTTATTTTATAAACATTTCAAATTTTTATCTTTGTAAGAAGCTTTATGGTATAGGACTCTATTGTCCCTCCCAGGTACCATATACCTGGGAGTCTTTATTCTCCCCTTTTTCCTAAATAAACCTTTCTTTTCAAGACAAAAAAAAAGAAGCTTGATGGTATATTATTGAATCAAAAACACAGATCCTGAAACGAACATGTAAAAGAAAACAAAGAAAAAGGGCAAGAAAATGTGTATAAACATACTATATAGTTAGGCCTTTTTACCTGCTTTTCTTGTAATATTTCTCTGTACGTTTATATTTCTAGACTAGGTATTTATTACTCTTATAAATTAAAGTGCTACCAAACATTTTTAAAATAAACATTACTTTATCATGATCCAGAGACTAGGTCTGGATAAATAAAAGGCTATATCTGAACCAAAGCAAATCTCTTAAGTACATGCACCTATTAACCCACTGTGAAAATTTAGTATTCTCTGAATTTTATAGCATAGGAAGGAAAGGCTTTTGTTCCTTTCTAATACACCCAAATTAGGATTTCCTAACAAGTTAGGGAATAGGTTACAAATACTTGCACTGCCTGCCTGGAGACTGGGTATGCCCAGTCTCTGAAATCCTAATGCATATAGACATTAAGTTTGCACTTTTTCACCACTGCTTTCAAGTGAATGACAGCAAAGTGAGTCAGGGGTAGTCAGCAAGAACAAGTGAAGAAAACAAGACTGCCACACAGAAACCCAAAAATCTTCCAAGATAACAGTAGTCCGAGAAGTGTAACAAAGAAAGATGAGGAAAACATAAGCATCTTCTTGAATTTTCTTTCAGTTTTGGGGTTAGTGGCGGTAGACTTTCAAACTCAAATTACAGAATAAACATGGACTATTTACTCAGCAATCAATGAGACAAAACCATGCTATTTGTGGCAACATAGATGGAGATGCATGGGACTATGCTAGCTGAAATAAGTCAGAAGGAAAAAGGTTAAGTATTGGATGGTTTCACTTATATGCAGAATATAGTGAAACCAAACAAAAGGTGAAGAAACAGTCAAAACAAGCAAGCTGACCATAGATCTGAGGCATACAGCAGTGGCAGGGGTGGGGTTAAAAGAGAGGACGGAAGAACACAAGGGAATATGGTGATGGTTCACAGGTGGTACGGTGGCAGAACTATGCGTCTGCAACTGAAAAAAGAAATCAGTTATTATACGAAAATGGACAATGATGTAAGAAAATGAAAAAAAATGGAATAAACAAATTAGAACAGAATGTAAAAAAATTTCATGAAGATTTAAAATGACCAATGAAAACACTGCAGACTATTTTGGGTTCACTTTTGCTAAGAGCTCCAGATTCCCAGGATTCATGTCTTTACTGTCCTTGAAGCAAGGTGTCAGAGAGTGGCAAACATTAATGTACAGAATAGGCTCAACAAACAATGATATTACATGAAAGTGCAAAAGATGGTAAAGACAAAGAGTGCACACCTTTAATATGGTCTTGTCTCATACCAAAGAAGTCTCCACAGAGCTGCCAAACTGACTACATTAAAACACGAATCAACCACGGCACTATTTTTAAGAGAGAAAGGAAGAGGACACAGGGTAGAGTAACCAGATAGGTAAAAGAGTAACAGGAGAGCTTAATACAACAAAGCCCCCACCCATAAGTATTTTTAGAAGGAAGTGATGAGTCAACTGATGTAATGCAGACAAGTAAGGAGGGAACTGAGAAGTATAGAGTAGACTTAGCAACAAAGAGATTAAAGGTATCTCAGGTAAGACGTATCAGTGGTGGAATGACATGGGCAGAAGCCATTTATTTGTAGTATTTGAAAAGTGCATAGAAGGGAAGTAATTAAAGACAGGGAGGGATAGATGTGACTTTTAGGAAGCAATTCTCTTATCTCTTGGCATAGTAGGCACTCAATAAATCACATCTAAAAACAAGTTACCAAAATTTGTAATTTTCTTTAAAGAAATAGTTTTACCAACTCAACATGTTTGAGAACTGGTTAAGGCTTTGAAAGACAGAAAAGGGAATAGAGAAAGAAGAGAATTACTTACCTGACAATAAAGGCTTGATTTGCTTGATTCTAGCAGCCATGGCAGGTGTGATTTTAGATTTGCCTTTAGAGTCTGAAGCAGTAGGTTCGTCTGTCTCCATGGGAGCCAGTGTGTCACCATCTAGCCCAATGCCTTCCAATAAGCCCTGGGTAGAAGCATCCATACTTCCAGCTGTTCCATCCTGTTCCCCATCTGTAGACACAAGAAGGGAGTAGTAAGATCATACTGAACTAATAGTGACCTGGTTCCTTGCTCTGAAAAGTCCTAAGAGATACCTATGGTGCTGTTACTCTTTAAAAAAATATCCACAACTTCCTAAAACTGAAAAGCCAAAACAGAACCCTCCCCCCATACTCTTGTACTGATATGCTCCTCTCCTTGGAACACTTCTAAGTAGCTAATCTTCCAGTTAGAGTATCAGTCTTAACTCAGGGCTGCCTTGGAAGACTATTGGCATTACATGACCCAGTGGATACCATTCACATAGACTACAATGTGCATGGTGTCTCGGCACATGCCCTATTAGAATTTTATAGCTGTGACCACAGAATTGAAGCATACAGCAAGAAAGGGGGAGTCAAAACAGGGGAGGGAAGAACATAAGGGAATGTGGTGATGGAGGGAAGAACATAAGGGAATGTGGTGATATGGTGGCAGGAGAACTATGATGACTACACTTGAGGGAAGAAGTCAATTAATATAGAAAAAGGAACAGTGATGTAAAAAAATAAAAAAAGAATTTTATAGCTTGTTAATAAACTCAAATTGGGCACCACAAATCTATGGATCAGTGGAGAACTGTATTTCCTAGCCCTTAATATTTTTGCGTATTAATGAAACCATCTAAATGCCAGGTGGATGTGATAAAGACAAACAATGGCTATAAAAAAAACCATGAAATCCTGCCATTTGTGTTAACATGGATGGATCATGAGTGTAAGTATTATGCTAAGTGGAGCGAGTCACAGAAAGACAAACACTGTATGATTTTATTTGTACATGAAAACAAATGAACAAACAAAACAAAAACAAACTCTTAGAATATAAGAACAAAACTGGTTACCAGACTGGGGGGTGAGAGGGTGGTAAATCAGGAAAAAGGAGTCGTATGGTGGAAGATGAGAACTAGTCTTTTGGTGTCAAACATAATGTAGTATATATAGATGTTATATGCACACCAAAGATATATAATACCAATTATCAACTCAATAAAAATTAAAAAAAAGATTTTTGAATATAAATGTGAGCTGTGTGTCTTTGGAATGGTGGGTTGTGAGCTTTTAGTTCTAAGAATGAGCTTTAGCAATCTTTATAAGACAACCAAGATTTCTTTTTAATGTTTTGAAAAAACTACAAAGAAATAAAGTCATTTTCAGTTTCTCTGTTTTTCGCAACATCAGTACAATTTATAACTCATTTTCTCCCTGATGCAGAGAGAAAAAAACACTTTGTATAAAAGTTGCTTTCATGATCTTTAGGGTTGTTATATCAGAGTCAGAAAAGTGCTTCTGTAATTTGGAACTTTAAAATAAAAGCTATTTTCTAAAAAAAAAAAAAAACAAAACAAAAAAACTGCCTGTCCAACAGAAACATGTGAGCCACATATACAACTAAAATTTTCCAGTAGCCACATTTAAAAGTGTATATTTTTAATACTATGCTGTTTACTCAATGTAGTCAAATCTGCTATTTTTAGCATGAAATCGGTGTAAAATTGAGATTTTATATTTTTATACTATTAAAAAACATACCATTTACACTTACAGCACATCTCAATTCAGACATTAAAATTCATTAATATAACTGAAGTATGCTGCTCCAAACATACTAAAAATCTTCCAACAATTGAGAGTAATAGCTGTTATATTTAAATTAATTATAACTGAAAATGCAGTTTTTTAGTTTTACTAGTTACATGAAAAGTATTCAACAGTTGCTAACATCTAGTAACTACTACACTGGACAGAGTGGTTCTAAAGATACTTTAAACATTTACCATTTTAACTTTTAACCTATGAAACTGAGTATCTGAAAAACTAGCACACAAAAATTAAAATCCCATCATACCCTTTGACACAGTAATTCCTAGGAATCTTAAATTTGAATAAAACCACAAACAGAAATGTCCATTTTCCTTTTTTGTATTATAATTATTTAATTGGTTTATAACATTACATAGGTATTAGGTATGTAGCATTATAAATTAACATCTAAGGACTAAACTTTTCAGGGATCATTTCTAAAGCTCATTATAAATCAACATCAATGTATACATTATGTTACCACCAAAAATCTAGTACAAATAGTAAATTAGAAATGTTAACAGGGAATGGTTATTTTATGGTCCCTTTATATGGCACTTAGTGTTAATAAGTGAATCTATGAGATATTATACCTAATCACAACTATGCCAATAAAATATATAGGGGAAACAATTAGGAAGATAACTTCCAAAATACCATCTGTGGTAGTACAGATATAGGTAATTCTTCTTTCTACTTCATTTCCTAGTTTCTGACATTGTGTACATGTATTTTTCAGAGAAAAGGTCTAAAATTAACTTAATTTTTAAATAATTAAAAATCAAAACCACAATTTTGAAGCGCTGTATGTACTCCTATGTTCACTGCAGCACTATGTGCAATAGCCAAGCCATGGAAACAACCCAAGTGCCTAAAAACACTACCCAGCTAAAGAAAGATAAATGCTTGCCATTTGTGACAACATGTATGGTACTAGAGCAGATCATGCTAAGTGAAGTAAGTCAGAAGAAAGACAAATACTGGATGATGTCTTTAGAGATGATGTGGGATACAGAGAAACAAAACAAAGGGTGACATAAAAGCAAACCAGTAACAAATCTTAGAATTTGACTGTCGAACTGTGGCTACCAGAGTGGGGAGAGGGAAGAGATGAGAAAAAAGTGGGAAGGCAGCACAATGGACTATGATGGAGGACTATGGGTGTAAACCAATGTTACCTGAATTAAAATAGTAATAAAAACCAATGAAAGGAAAAAAACTGAACACTATATATTATAGAGTTAACTAAGTTTTTCACAACAGACCTCTGAAGATATGGAGACAGAACTTTAGAGAATTAATGACTAAGGTTTTAGTTTCTTAAGAGTTACCTGATCTTTTTCCGCCCTGGGTCGTACCTGCCTTCTCATCCTTTGGAACCAGTTTCTGCATGTCTGCCTGGCCAAATTCACATCCAGAAGGTAGGCTGCAATAAGAGAAACAGTGCAATTTGATAGCTCATCTCTTATGTTGTGCTTAGTTTCTACTTTGCTTGGTCAATGTATCTCTTCTATGGCAGGTAAATTAACTTAATAAAACATCTGCAATGATAAATTTCCTTATTTATTTTATAAATAGCACCCAATGAAAACTTTCCAACTCATCTCTTAAAATCTGGCTAACAACAGGACCAAATTTTGAATACTTACCATGCTGGCAGCATAACTAGGCTATCAGGATCAAAGATTCCAAAAGATGAACACATTTTTAAGCAAGTCCTAAGGTTTATGATAAGCAGGAAGGATAATGCTATGGGCTGAACAAATGTTTATGTCCCCTCAAGACTGTTAGGTTGAAATTCTAATACCTGATGTGATGGCCTGAGTTGGTAAGGAACTTTTATGAATGGGACTACTATCTTATAAAAGAGGCTCCAGAGAGGTTCAAGTCCCTTCTACCATGTGAGGGTACAATGAAAAAATCTCAAAACTTGGAAGAGAGCCCATACTCAACCATGCCAGCAGCATGATTTCAGGTGTGCCACTTCTAGAATAGTGACCAATAAATCTCTGCTATTTAAAAGGACTCAGTATAGTGGTTATTTTGTTATTGCAAAATCAAATGAACCACCAAGATAGAAAAGGTAGCTTCTGAACTCTTTACTAAACTGTTGTTACCCCTCCCACACCATTTTCACACAAAGTAACACTCTAGGCTCACTAAGCTTAGTTTGTCAGGAAAGATAAAATTTAAAAAAGAGATGACTATTCTCTTACCTGTTTGGAGTACACAGTGAGAGGAGGACAGTGCTTTCCCACACCAGAGAACAGTATAACTGGCTCAGCTTGCTCAGAACACTCAGACCCAACTGAGAGCCCCATTGGTTTACGGAGATGGACCGAATTTCACTCTGCAAACAAAGTTCAAGAAACTAACTTTTGGGATGCTCTCTGAACAATCATTCTGAAAATCAAATTTTAGCTGTGTCAGAAAGACAAGGAATTCTATTTTTCCCTTGTTATTCTCATAGCGTTGTCTACATTACAATCTCCATATTTAAGATCTAAGTTTCGCATGGTTATTCTCTTATAATATTTACAATCTATTTCTAATATCCCTTCTCACTGATTTCTGTAAAGTGAAATCATGACAGGAGCCATAGGCAACTTTACTTCTCTAAGTCAAAGCAAAAGCTTTGTAGAGTCATTGGGTTTTTTTTTTAAGGTGATGGAGGGCTTGCTATTTCCTTTATTTTTTTTTACTTTCATAAATATTTGTGTTTAATTCCTTGAGTTGAATATTTAATTTTAATTTTATTTCATTTAAAAAAATACGAAGTAAACTCCTAAGCTTAGTTATGTAATTTATCTTCTAATTAGCTTGTAACTGCTTTTCATTTATTTTGATATGAAGAATACACTCCGCTTAGCACCATAGAACAGGGCTGCTAAAATGTTATTCCATTAATCATTAGAATTACTTATTTGATAACTAAAGGTAGTAAAACTGTGAGCACATACATAAAAAATCATGTTGTGCTGGAACCACAAGAGGACTGGACTGCAGGCACAGGATTTGATACTTTAATAATTTGTCAGTTATCATGGACATGAGTTGTGTGCTCAAATTTCCTTCCTGTCATCCTGTTATGAGGTCTACATGCATTTGTATAAATATTAGGGTAGACATTACAAGAAAACCTCATCAAAAACTGCTCTTTCAGTAGCTAGCCCAGGTATATGACCTAGGTGTTTCAATAGCTTTAAACCAACATGTGCACCCCTAAGAAAATTCTTACCTGTCCAACTCTACAAGTATGAACAAACATCATGATGTAGGCATGGGCAGCAGTGAGTGCATGCAGCAGAGGTGTGGCCTGAGCTGAGAGAGTAGCATCAGCAACATTCCCAGCACAAGCCAGTTCTCTCAACAACACCGAGCCCCCAGGTGATTCAATTGGGCGGTGTAAAGGCTCCAAGGAGGAGAGGATGGAGTCCAGTTGAAGGAGACCCTCCTGAAGGACTTTGGGTTCATGTGACAGTGTCTGAAACAAGAATAATTAACACATTAATATCTAATGAATTTCACATTCATTACATTTTTAATAGTCATAATGGAATAATAGGTGGATGACAAGTCTCACTAATTTCAGAACTGGCCATGGTTTCTCACCTGGTAAATGGTGGAGCCAAAATATGAATATACCTATGACATACCATACCACCAATATCTAGAGCAACACATTATTTCCTCAAATGAGCTTTTCAAAGGTGGTAATAAGCAAATCATATTTAAAAGCCTGTAATGGCCACACTATAATACTGTTATAGCAAGGACTCCATACTCTAAGATAAATTCTGGATTTTGCTCAACAAGGAGTAATGTTAGGAAAAGTTCCAAAGGATGAAAGTGAACTATTTCAAATGCTTTCTTCCCATAATGAGAGATGATTTTAGGACAGGCATCAGCTAGGCAATTTCTTTTTATGGGACAACGGTCTTCATGATTCCTTTTGGGTCTGGAGAAAAATCTGACAGCAAAACACTAGCTTTTGTCATTCAAAGATAGGAGAACTTATGTGCCTTCCCTATGTTTTTAAATACCCATCCCTACACAGTCATCTTACATGTAGGCGTAAGATGAAGTAGTCCTTTCCTTCCTCTTTCTTACAGAGAACGATTAATTAAAATAGTTGCAAAGCAAAATAAAACACTAAATAAATGCAGATGTGTCACAATCTTAGGGAGATTCCCAAGTCTACAAGCGACTGGATTTCTGATCGCAGAAATTAGTTATCACCGCACAACTGAGCCAATAAAGAACTTTACAGGTTTAAAGCAATTCCTATAAAAATCTGACTGATATATTTCCTGCAGAAATAGAAAAATCCCTCTTAAAATTCATCTGGAACTTCAAAGAACCCCCCCAATAGCTATAACTATCTTGAAAAAGTGATTTCTCACCTCCTGATTTCCAAACTTACCACAAAACTACAGTAATCAAAAGTGTGGTACTAGCACAAAGACAGATATCAATATCACTGGACTACAACAGAAAGTGCCCCAAATCAACCTTGGTACATATGGTGAAATGATTTTTGACAAGGGTGCAATAGGGAAACAACAGTCTTTTCAACATATATTGTTTGGAAAACTGGATATTTACATCCAAAGAACAAAGCTTACTTTATACCACATAAAAATTTCATTCAAAATGAATCATATATCTAAACACGAAAGCTGAAATTATATAAAACATACAAGAAGAAACTACACTGCAATGCATAACACTGGCTAAAAAATTTTGCACATCAAAGAAAAACATCAACATAATGAAAAGGCAACCCATGGACAGGAGGAGATATTTCTAAATCATGTCTCTGATAAGGAATTAATATCCTGAACATATAAAGAACTCCTAAAATTTAACAACAAAAAAAATCCCATTTTAAAAAATGGGCAAAAGACTGGAATAAACATTTCTCCAAAGATATCAACATAGCCAATTAGTACATGAAATGATGTTCCACATCACTAATCATTAGGGAGATAAAAATCATAACCACAAGATACCCTTTAGGATGACTACTATATATAAACATATATAAAAATAAAAAAAAAATATAAAAACCCAGAAAGTAACAATCCTGTGTACTGTTAGAATATGAAATGCAGCTAACTATGGAAAATAGTATGGGGGAATCCTCAAAAACTTTAAAATAGTAATACTTTATGACTCAGCAATCCTACTTCTGGGCACATAATCAAAATAACTGAAACCAAGATTTTGAGTCTGATCTCACATATGGAATATACAGTCAAATTCATAGAATCGGAACCATAGATCTTCAGTAATCTCAATACACACACATACACACAGTCCTAGAAATATCTGCATGCCCACATTCATAGCAGCACTATTCATAACCAAGAGGTGGAAGCAACCCAAATATCCACTGATGAATGAATGAACAAACAAACAGTACTATATACATACACTGGAGTATTATTCAGCATTAAAAAGGAAGTTCTGACATATGCTACACAATGGAGGAACTTTGAGGACATTATGCTAAGCAGAATAAATCTGTCACAAGAAGACAAACACTGTATAAATTTCACTTAGAAAAGTCAAATTCATAGAGACGAGAGTAGAATAGTGGGCTCTTAGGGGCTATGAGGGAAAGGGGTATGAAGGGCTGTTTAATGGCTATAAAATTTCTGTTTCTGTAAGATGAAGATTTCTGGAGATGGGTTTTAAAACTACACAATTAATTTTTACCACTACTTTAAGTGTTTTAAGATGGTAAATTTTTTGTTTATTTGTATTTTAACACTGTTTATAATAAAGGAATTTCATTTTTGGCAAAGTATGAGCAACAAACTATAGGTCAATTATGTTTAAAATACATGACTATCAAGCCTTGTAAAAAGAAAAAAAGAAACCATGGCTAAACCGTATCAGATGTGTTAAGCATCCATGACAAAGTTTGATACACTAATATAATAACCCAGCTCCAAAGTAATCCCAGAGATATACTTTCCCTCCAATGAAGTAAAGTGAGGTTATCAGAACTATGTATCAAAACCCAGGAACAAAGAACAAACACTTCAACTTATCAATAAAAAATAAAGTGGCATACTATTTGTTAGTCACAAATTTTACTGGTAGTACATAACCACAAATTCCATTATTTTTCAGTTGAAGGGGAGACCACAGTAAAAAACATGTATACAGATAGTACAGCAAAATTGCTTTCTAAAAAGAAATGAAAATATTTGGCCAAATGCTTCTTACCAATATGGATTTGCAGACACCTGCAACAGCCTGACAGGCTGCAGATGTGGGAAAGTCAATGGGCAGATTGGGAAGACCCAAAATGGTAACCAAAGGCAAGAGTCCTTTTTGATTCACAAATTCCTGGCAGTGGTCATCTGTTGTATTGTTGCTCAGAATAGATTCCACAAATTTCATCTGGGTAATGAAAATTAAAAAAAAAAAGTTAGAGCTTGACACTTGGAAGTAGAAGACCAACTTGGAGTAAGGACAGGGGTAGGCCTTGTAGAAATGAAATCAAGTCTTTTCTAGATTAGAATAAACCTCAGGCAAACAGGGATAGATATGGTATCTAAGCATCTAGAAAATGAAGAATTATTTCAACCTCTTCCCCAAGTCAAGTGCCTTTTCAACCACACCTAGTAATATAGAGAGCGGTCAAATGACCTGTTCAGGGCTACATCATCAATTAGGGAAAGAATCAGGTTTAATCTCTTAATTTTCTCATTCAGTGCTCTTTGTATGATAATGTGTTGCCTTTCCCCTGGAAGCAGACATCATGGATATTTTCCCTTAAATGTGTTAATACTGCAAATGAAAACTTAGAACTCTGCAAGAATGACTTAGACCAAAGCTTTTTGTAAGAGTAAGAAAGCAAAATATGGGCAACAAACACATAGGCACAAGAGAATCCATCTCTGGAAGTCTTGGAAATACTCAGTGGGCTAGACCAAATGCTAAATGGGCTTCTCCTTATAGGGAAACACGTCTGGGAAAATCTAAACTCTTTGCTTTTTCCTGTGAGACATGCAGAAGTTAAGGAATAGACCATATTAATTTTTTTAAAAAATAAGAAGTCAATAGGGAAAAATGACAAGAAGAAAAAATGTGTCTTGGACATATTCAAAGAATATTAAAACTGGATTGGTGTATATAACAAAGCCCACTCTCCCCCTATTTGGATCCCAACAGGGAAAAGGAACAGATAATTGAGAAAATCCAAAAAAGGAGAGTGGTGGCTAATTTCTGGAGATCAGTCTCACAGAACAAGGTTTGCTCATCTTTAACTACTGCTTGATACTTTGAGGGCACCAGTGAAAATAAACACAGAAATTTTCACTGAACTATTTTGTAATCCCATCTTTTCCAAAAAAGCACACACCTTTACCCAGTTTGCCCTATCATAAATCTTACCACATTAAGGATGTAATCCATGAGGGGTATAGGAATACGTTCCTCTGTACCAACAACCCTGTTAAGGGAGAAAAGAGTGAGTTACACAGAAATTCACAATACCAGTGCGAGAGAACAAAGTTAGGAAAAGGGCTACAGTATGAAATTCTAGGCCTTATTTCTAAGTTAGACTTAGAGCCTTTAGTATATAGCACAGAACAAAAAAGAACTGAATTCTCAAGCTAGCTGATTGAGAGCACAAAAGGAAAAGCCAAGCCTTTACAAACTCGACATTCGTACATATCTGAAAAGAAATTCTATCTTAGGCAACTATTGTAGGAGGAGTTTATCAATATGAAGAACTTACAAATAAACAAGTTCAATCAAAAGACTAAACATATGATTGAATAAAGGAGCTAGACAAAGAAATGAACACAAATATTCTTACCATGTTCTCGAATCAGATTTAGCGTTATAAAGGAAATGAAACTTAAAATTCCATGCTTACGACAACAAACCATTCAGAACAATCAAAGTTAAAGCCAATATCTAAGGCGTCCTTCCCTAACAAGTTATGCTTGTGTCACAATTACTGAACTATGCAAAAAATGTGAACAGGTCTTTTCCTTCAGATGCTTCAATACTGCATTGAAGATGAGAAGATGAAATAATGCCATAGCTGCAGAAAATAAAGCCTTTAGCCTAATGGTTATATCTTCGCTTTTATAAGAAATAAGCAGAGGTTAAAAAAATCCACAAGGAATATTGAAATCAAACAAAATCTACCTCAAAGATAAACCCTAGGAAGGGCTAAAACTTGAGTAGAATATAAGAAACATTTTGGTTATAGGTCCCTGAAACAGATTTGGAGGAGTAGGAAAATATGAAAGCTAGGGGGATAGAGAAGGCAAAAAAGTTGACAAGAAGTGGATAGTGCCCATCTCTGAGCAAGACAAAATGTGAATATGGATTTGATATGCAAGAGCGCATTTGGCACCAAAATGTACACCATGCAAAGAAATTGGAGAGGCATCATGAATGGCTCTGTGATAAGAAGTACAGAGCCTGGATTTGGGTAGGATGCAGCAAATATACTTACTGAAAAATGTGGGGAAGATGTTTGTACGAAAAGACAAAATCTGGAGTGAAATGATTTCATGTAAGATCATAAACCTTTTTTTGAGTGCCAAAATCATTCCTCAGAACCTCTGCAGCATTTCCTGCTACTTAGAGCAATTATATACCCTAAATTTGGTTGTATCTCCTTGAATAGAATCCAAAAATCCACTCTGCAGCTAGACTGCAGGTGTGGCTCTACCCCAACGAGAAACTTTTCCCTTTGCAGAAGCCAAATATGATGGCAAATAGCCAAAATTGCATCATCAAATGGAGCGCAGGTACTTTCTTCATTTGCTACATGGAAGTTGAGGAGAAGGACCAAAGAGAAAACAATAGTAGCTCTTACTCCAACTCCATGAACAAACTTGTTCAGTAACCACTTTACTCCCTACCCTCATTTTTTTTACTTCCAGGATGCCATACAGAAGAGTGAAAATGATCAAGTCTCTCCAGTAGAACTCCCCCTATCAAGTGATTTTATTAAGTCAATTCTAATCATAACCTTACATGAAACTGGCACAAAGCATCTTTGAAACAATAAAAGATCACATTCCCATAATGAATGAAACCAACTACTTTGCCATAAAACGTGTTGCCTCTTCTACTTCTCCCAAACTCAATATTACTCTGGGTCACCTTTACATCTGTATCTGTGGTGGAGGAGCCCCTGATCAGAAGTGAAGGTTGAATCCAGTGAATATCATAATACAGTGTATAGGACAAGAGATTTCATGGGGATTTTGTCTTTATATTGGGGTAGGGGGAGAGGGCTGATTAGGTTCCTTCTAGCTCTTGAGGAGATGCAGTTGCCTTTGGGTCACAATTTGGGGTACAAATGCTGCTATTAAAACACATGCCCAGTCATGTATTTTTGGGCATGTGGGCTGATTCCAAGTCTTACCTATTATAAATAATGCTGCAGTAAAAGTAGGGGTGCATATATTCTTTTGAGTAAATGCTTTTGTGTCCTTTGGGTAAATCCCTAGGAGAGGGATTGCTGGGTCATATGGTAGCTCCATTTTTAGATGGAGAAACCTCCATACTAGGATATGCTGTTGAACGAGGCACTCTCCCTTCCCTAGAGAAGTATGTGCATTAGTGGGGGATGCCATTAAAATACAGCTGATCCTCGAATATGAGTTTTTCCCAATTAAGAGTTGGCTCTCCATATCTGTCATTTGGTTGAATCCATGGATACAGAGGGATGAGTACAAGGGGACTTGAGCATCCATGGACTATGGTGTCCATGGAGGGTGGGGTGGTGATGTCCTGAAACCAATCCCCCTGCAGACACTGAGCAACGACTGCATTTAAAGTTTTTGGGAACTCTAAAGTTACACACAGATCTGACTATGCAAGGGCAGGATAGTGCCCTTAACCCCACAACGCTATTAAAGGGTCATCTATATATGAATAATTTTAACAAACCTGTTGGGAGAAAACAAAAGATCACCTTTCCACTTTTAGGTAAAAATGAAAAACTCAAAAAGAGGTATTTTAGTTGGTCCTGCAGAATTCGGTAAATGGAAAAAGAGATAAGGTAATTTGGGAGTGGGGTTAAATATGAATAGAACACAGTAACATAGGATATCTCAAGAAAATTATGAAGACTGAAGAAAAACAAGGATGAGAGAAATGTGAAGTTCCTATGATAGCTGAATGTGAGATTTAAAATGTCTGTAAAATGTCCAGGGAAAAAGTTATACACAGATGAATATACACATCTTGACTCAAAACCAACACTATCACTGCCACCACTCATATTTAAGAAACCTTTCTCTTGTTTGTAGTCAAGAAAGGGAACCCTATCCCAGCAGGGTGGCTGATGGTTAAGGGTGTGGCAAGAATGTCCTAAAATTCTGACTCCTTCACAAATAGTCCTGTTTTCTTTTAAGGTAGTACCCTCTTCCAAAAAAGAGCATTTTTAATCAAAAGAGGAGATGATGCAACAAAGTAAGGTTACCTTCTCTGACAAAAGTAATTGCTCAATAAAGAAACGAACTTAGCAGTTAGCGTCTCTGAAAAAAAAAAAAAAAACTCAGGTTCACTAGTTTCCACAGTTCTAAGAGGGTTTATCGGTTTTCAAGTTTAGGCCTATGCTCCTGCTAGCTACACCATAGTCTTCTCTTTAATCCCAAGCTACCTTTCAAGATAAGGCTCAAGCCCATCTATATCTTCACACTTAAAATGCTCATGATTTTCTCAGAATTACTTATTTGTACACCTAAAGAACACTTACTGAATGAGTGAATACATGACCAGTCCAGAGGAATTACACCTATTTCTACCATGAGGTAATTAAGAGTATAATCACAACAGTTACATTTCAACCCTTGCATGTGTACTCTGGCTCATCCTCACCCCACCTTATCATCCAGACAGTCACCTTTATGCAGAACAAACTTCAAATAATTAGATATAAGAAGGAAAATCTACTCTGCCTGGTTGTAATCATATCCAAAGTTTTCTGATTTTTCTGGAATGAACAGATCACAATCAAACAAAGACTAACCAATAACAAATCCTCATAACTCTTAAGAATTCCTTTGGAGACAAATATGTGCTTCATATGTGCTCACAGAAATAATCAAGCAGTCACTAATGTGGAATACCAAATCAACAAAGGAATTAAGTCCTCAAAGAAAGCCCATCAATTTAATATACTGAATTGATTCAATTTCAAGAATGACTTTTAAGAATCATAGCTTGCTTTGTATTGTAACAAATACAATTAAATACCAGAGCACAAATAACACTCAAGGGTCAAAGAGAGAAAAACTATAGACTCGTAGAGCCTGAAGAACCTTGTAATGTTCTAATGCAATTCCCTTACTTTTTTAGAGAGGAAAAATGATATGCCCAAGATCACAGTTCAAGATCCTATTTTTCAAACACTTACTGCTGATTAGATTCGGTTTCATTTTGCTGGGTGGAATTAAAGCTCTGCATGGCCTGTACCTCTTCTTCTTCCTCATCCTCACTAGAGGCCTCTTCCGCAGCATGATTAGACCTTGGAGGAGGAGCTGTGGCAGTGCCATCTGCTTTCTGGATTGATGGCTTCTGACAGATGTATTTAGGATCTCTTCCAAGATTACAAATTTCTTCAAGTAACTGAAAGGCACAGGAAATAAGATTACTCATTAGTAATGAAGGGATGGGTGATGAATAACATTTTGGAAGCATTTTCTATGAACTATATGCATAAATGCCAAAAAGCTTTGTATATACTACCTCTGGTATGTAGTCATTAATCCTGCCTCACAAAAAAAGGGAACTTAAATTTTTTTCAAGTTAAATAAATTGTTCAGGGTCACATGGTTAAGTTACTGACTCACTGAGCTGACTTCATATCCAAATTCACCAAGTACCAGAAACCTAGAATCAAGAATTCTAATAGGCAAAATACAAGAAGTAAGGATTATAAAGGATAATAGGTTTTTATAAATGGATGCTAAGCCATAGCAATCATTAATATCCTCTTCAAGACGCTAATGCTTAGGTGACTATTGGGGGTGGGTGGGTATAAGGAATAGGCAAAGGACCAATACAAGGACATGGTAAATTGGGCCTCCCTGGTGGTGCAAGGGGTTAAGTCGCAGCACTATAAAGCTATCTGTAGCCATTGCAGCACGAGTTCAATCCCTGATCAGGGAGCTGACCCACATGGCGCAGCAGACCTCTCCTGCCTCACCCACTGCTCTCCTCAGCAGTGTATTTTAGTCGATCCGCTTGTTCTACTTCCTACTCTGTCTCTGGTGAATCCTCTCACCCAGCACACCTTTGGCCTGCACCCCAGCTCTTGTATGCATAAATAATCTTAAAAAACAAACAAAGACATGGTAAAATGAGGCAAATAATCTTTCAGGAATAGTCCAAAAATCTAAATGACCCATAGTAGGTCAAACCTTTCACTAAGTACCCTTCACTGCTCTCTTATGCCTATGATTACAGCCTTATCATTTCCTACCTTGATAATTGCAGTTGTTGCATCTGTTTTGAGGGTAGGCTGATGTCTCATGAGCTCATCCACAGCACTCCCTAGGTTGGAGGCAGTATCGCCTTAACGGAAAAAAAACAAAAAAACAAACCTGTTAGAAGGACTTAAGATAAAGCTTGAGCTATTTTCTGTGTCAACCTAAGCAAGGAAGAAAAACTAAGCTGACTATTGTGGTTTTCCAATGAATTCACACCAACCTCTACACCCAAATCACTGGGGAAAAAAAAAACCCTATCAATCTAGTAAACATTTACTTACTCATTTATTTTTAATTTATATATATATTTACATCATTTTTCATTTTTGTACAGTGTATAATTTCACCTCTCAGGTGTGGTCTCCATGAAATTCCCATCACCAATTCACCTGTGTTCCATTACCATAGTCCCTGTGCTCTTCCTACCCATTTTGTTCCTTTTCCCTCCTTCTCTCCTGGAGAATGTCTCAGATTTATAGTTGTCTGTTGATTCTGATTTTTAATTTATTATAATTAATTTTTTCCTTAGAACAAATAAGGGTCTAGTAGACATTTAGAAGTACCTAATTATGTGTGCTACATTCTAGCCTGCCAATCTTATCATCAAAGTCTGAAATAGTATTGCAGAGTGAAAAGAAACAGAGAAGCATAAAGTAGTAACCCTCTGGCTGCCCTGAAAAAGAATGACAGTGGTTACTAGAATGCTACTGTAGTGGCTGAAAGGAGGAAACACATTTTTGAAAACTGGGTTTTTTCCTGGAGCCCAACCTTCTTGCTATTTCACATGGTCCACAGAGACTTATATGTTTGGAGAGAAGACTACCAGAATCAACAACTTGGGAATCCATTATCTCCTATTGCTACAGATTATATGGTAGACCTGGAAATCTACTGTTGCTCTCAAATACAAATTTCTCATCAGCACTATGACAGTACACTTACCAATGAACCATTGAGAAGCATGGGAATATTTTGAGTAAAGGCTAAAATATTCCTTTCTACGTATAATACAACATATGGTGATAATTCTCATTGAGTAGTACACCTAACCAGAGATATAATATGAGATCAAGAAAGGGTTTCCTTGCCAATTGCTAGCTTGACAATCATATAGTTTCTTGGCACAATAGCAAACTGATTATTTATTGTAAGATAAAGCTTGGAGACCTACCAAGGGGATCAGAGCTTCTCCTCCTCCGCATGGCTGGGAGGTAATCTGGAGACAGAAGAACTTTGAAGAGACGTTCAAATGGCTGACATTGTACAAATGACTGAAGACCTCGTGCATTCAAACAGAGTGCACTAAATACATTTGGGAGGGAGCCAAGGACTTCACGAGTAGCAGGAACCTAGAAAGAAAATGAACTTGAAGGCATCTAAGAGTTCAGTTGTAGATGCTAGGAAACACTGGCCAAGAATAGAAGAGATCTTGATGGCCAGATCCCAATAAGTTTTAATACTATATATAGAAGATGAGAGAGGATTTTTGTGCCATAAAACTGCTTTAGATGATTACATGTGCACACTAGTATATCCCATTTTAATGTACTTCAAAAGTAATGGTTCTTTTTAAAAGATCCTTCACCAGCAAAAAGACTACAAATTACTAAAGGCTACCACGGTAAGCAATTTTAGCAAGTAAACTATTTTAAAATAAGATTGGAAGCACTTTTTTAGACAGAATGCTACTGCTATCAACTACAGCATAGTGTAGATATAACTTTTACATGCACTGGGAAATTGAAAAAAAACTTGCATGACTTGCTTATTGCAATATTTGCCTTATTGTGATGGCCTGGAACCAAAACCACAGTATATCTGAATGTGTCTGTATTTTGCAGGGAGGGGTATGTATAGAGCATTCTTTAGAGAGCAGCAAAAAGGACTCACTCACATCTTTGATAAGCAGTGCATGCAGCATGACATCTGTCAATCCATTATCCTGGAGTGAGGAGAGAAGTGATGGTTCTTGAAATACAAACACAGTCACCACTTCAGTAGCTGAAAAAAAGATGAGAAGTATGGAAAACTGATTCTTCACAGGCACTGAAAGCAGAACTACAAAGGCTTAAAAACAAACAATAAATTATAACATACTTATTATATATATATATAAAGCTTATATTTACTATGAAATTAAAAGCTCCAAATATTGCTCATTAGGGATTGATCACTGTTAAGAATTTAGTGACTACCCTTCAAGATCTTTATAGACAATGTAAAGGCATGAGGACTATAGTTAGTAATACTTTAATGCTAAGAAAGTACTTATCAGTTGCTCTCATCACATTAAAAAAAGGGTAACTATGTGAAGTATACTTATTAGCTTGATTGCAGAAATCACTATTTACATATATCAAATCATTAACCAATGCAGTTACTAATACAATTTTAATTAAAAATAGATCAACAAATAAATACAATTTTATGGGCTATTACAGACAGTGCTGCAGTGAACACAGGCATGAATATATCCTATTAGTGTTTTTGTACTCTTCAGATAGATAACTAGGAGCGGAAGCACTGGATCATATGGCAGATCTATAGAGGCTACCAGAGGAGAGGGTGAGAATTGGAAAGTAAATGAGGGAGGTGACCCAATGGATTATGGGGGATGATTATTGGTGCTTTGGTGGTGGGCATGGTATTTAACACATCTTTAGCAGTGTGAACCTATACTCATAAATCATATTCAGTGCTATAAGTCAATATTGCTTCAACCAAACTTTGATATAATCAAGTTATTTCGATTCAATAAAAATTCTTATGGGCCTCTCTGGTGGCACCAGGGGTTGGGTGCTGCATTGTGGGGCTTCTGCAGCCACTGCAGCACGAGTTCTATCCCCGACCAGGGAGGGAACCCACATGGTGCAGCAGACCTCTCCTGCCAAACCCGCTGCTCCCCTCAGCAGTGTATTTCAGTTGATCTGCTGTTCTGATCCCCCCACTCTGTTTCTGGTGAGTCCTCTCACACCCCTGTGCCTCTGGCCTGTACCCCAGCTCTTGTATGCATAAATAAAATCTTATGGTTGTATTTGTACATGAATGAGGTTTATAACTTGTTTTTCAACTGTAATCTATAACATGAATAATCTCCTTCATCTTTCCATCACTACAAGTTATCTGATTTGAATGGTTCAACACTATTACATTAAGTGCGCATACCACCATGTATATATAACAGTTCTTCAATGCAGTTTTTGGATGTTATACCTTTAAAAAAGTTTTTATTTTCAGCTTAAAGGAAGAAAAAAATCTAAGATATGGAGGTGGTCTGAGTTAGAGAATATAATTTTAACTGATGAAAATGGACAAAATATTTTATAAAGTCTTTTCATCAATTCAAAATCACTATCAGTAATGTAAAAGTTCTTGGGCATTAATGTGACAGTATTTAGAAATGTACACTAAAAACTACTATCAATGCTTCTAGAATGTGGCAAAACTCTTAAGGGTAACTTAATTAATGCTGTTATTAAAAAGTAACCAAAAAGAAGCTACAAAGAGTCATCAGAAAATAAGTACAACTTAGTGAAACTGAAAGCAAAAAAGCACAACTAATTAAAGCCAATGACTAACAATATAAAGGAAATGAAAACACATTAAAAATCTTTGGGAAATCTACAAACAAAACAGCAATATACATGTTAGCAATGAAAAAGTAGTATTAACAAAACTATTTTACACAGTCTTCTAGCAAGCGAAACATATGTTTTATAAGATGATGCCAAAAAGATCAACCGTTTAGAAATGGTGGAAGAACAGACCAGACCGATAACTACAAGGATTTTTAAAAGCAAAAACCACCAAATAACAGACAAGCCAACAGTTTTATGTGTGTGTCATCAAATCTTTTAGTAGCTATTAAAACAAGGCTTTCCAACTTACTTTAAGAAATTTTAAATACTTTGATTTTAAAATTGGACCAAGAGGTACACACACACCTAACATCCAAAAACCACATAGACAGCAAATTATTGATGCCTGAGACCTAAAAGGAACCAGAGTATTTTCATTTTAAGATGGTGAACAGAGGAACTCTCATCTATTCCAAATGCCACTTAAATGGAAATTATTGGGGACCAATAGCTGTCAATGGCCTCGAGATTTCTGATGTGCTATAAATTTATGGAAAATTTAAGCTCCCCTCCCCCCCTCATTATTATATGACAGACTTTTGTTGGCACAAATATCTGAATTCTAAGGTGGTACTAAAACATCAACTGTTATTTTGCACAGGTCTAACTATATAATGCTACTACTGTGCAATGGGACAGCGTGAAACCTTTTATTAAAATGACCAAGATAAAATTTTTAAAAGGATGCATACACAAAAACCAGTTAGCTCCATAAGAAATCAAGCAACTGATTTGCATTTCCCTGACTAAGAGGGATGTTGAGCATTTTCTCATGTGT
The DNA here is from genome assembly GCA_019455555.1 of Galemys pyrenaicus. Lineage (NCBI taxonomy): Eukaryota > Metazoa > Chordata > Mammalia > Eulipotyphla > Talpidae > Galemys > Galemys pyrenaicus. Next base: position 296,327 of record JAGFMF010012302.1, read on the forward strand.
CTATTAGCCATGTGTATGTCCTCTTTGGAGAAGTGTCTTTTAAGTTCTT
>JAGFMF010012302.1:297626-313068 GCA_019455555.1 Galemys pyrenaicus
GGGGGAGGGGAGGGGAAGGGAGGAGGGCAAAGACGGGGAAGATGCCAGAGGGTGCACAAGGGACTGAGGTGATGGTGCACAGGTGAAATGGTGGTGGGTACCCCCTGGGGAGGACTACAAATGATGTCAAATATAATAAAAAAAAAAAAAGAAATCAAGCAACTGACTCAATTTAAAATGAATGATAACTCTTTACAATGTTATGACTAAACTCAAACTCTACAATTTACAAAACCCACAAAAAAGCAGTAACTTAATAAGAAAAAGGTTTCTTAATAAGTAGATGGAAAATAAAAATGTCAAAAATAAAGAATTTGATAACGCCACCTGTTATCTTGAGAAACTTTGTATACAAATACTCTTAGAAAGTGACCTGAGATCAGTATGGCAGTCCTACTAATTACACAAGAGGGATTCCAGGAGAGAACATGTAAGTTAAAAGGAATAAAAATTTTTCCTGAAGCAGGAAAAAACTAAAGGGCCTAACTACGTACTATGAGGGAACACTGAAAAGAACAACCGAAGACATCTTGGTTAAATTTGTGAACTCTAAGAGTAAAGAGAAAATGAAGTTTACCTACAAAGAAACAAGAACCAGTTTGACATCGTAACTACAATATGTAACATTATAAACAATGGGAAAAAATACACAAAATTTTGAAAGAAAAGGAAGGATAACACCTTAAAAATTACCCAAAGATATATTCCAACCAAAGGTCTTATTTTGTCCAGTTTGGAAAAATTAAGAAATAAAACTTAGATATTAAAAAATAACATAAGAATAATCATGAGAAAAATGTAAGATTCAGACTGAAAAGAAACACTAACATAAAACACAGCACTTCGGGGAAAAGAAAGACATATTGGAGAGAAGAAATATGTCAATGTATAAAATTCTTTAAGATTAAAAAGTCATACCTTCATAAATCATTGTGCTGAGAACCAAGAGATGGATTAAAGACAAAAAAATTTTAAACTGTGAAGATTAGATATAGTAAATTATAGTCAAAGGTCCAAATTAAGTAAAAGTCAGAAGAATTCAGAGCCTCAGACTTTTGTTATAAGGGTAATTTACCTAAGTGTGACCCTGGGTTTCAAGGCTGTTTTAGGTTATCTGGATAGGAAACAAAAAGCACAGGAACATACCTTCATTGAATAGGAAATTCATTTAAAAGGGAGTCTTTATCAAATGAGTACCACCAATCACATGTGACAGAACCTGCTACAGAGTCACTACTTTTAACCATATGACTGGGTCACTCCTGATAAAGGATGGGGCTTAAGAATCAGCTTAAGAGCTAAATGCAATCTTTTCAGCAATAGAGGACATACCTCAATGAAGGTATGTTCATTTTTATCTATTTTTATAGACTCCTGAATGATAGCTAATTGGCCTGATTTTTTTCTGACTAATGGGCTCAAAATAGTTATTACATTCAGGATCATGCCCTATAGAATCTTCTACACTGGGAATTTTACTGCTGCTCAGATTCATGTATTACAATGAAAGTCTCCTCTGTCTCAGTCTATACCAAGGTCACCACAGAGGAAGCTCTTTTCATACTTGTCAAATAAACTCAGACAATTCTCCCTGCAGTTGGTTCAGTGAATTCATAAGTCTTTCAAATATTAGTCCCCAGAACCTAAAAATTTTGGTTAAATGCTGGCCCTACCTAACCCAAATTCTGACTACTCGATGTGATCTTTGTGCCCTGTGTTGGCTTCTTGACCAACAGAAATCCATACACAGGAGTAAAGTCCTTTTCTGACTGGCAAATTCGTTTAACTGTGCCACTGCCCCAATTTGCTGGTGCTAATTCTATATCTTCATAAAGACTGAACATTACACCATTAAGAGCTTCAAACATTAGTTCCCTTTGTGCATCCAGATAACACTGGTTGTGATCAGGGTACACATTTTACTGTTCATTCAGTCTGAGCAATGGTCATAAAAAGAAGGCATCACATGATGTTTCCAATTTGTCTTACTGTCCACAGATAGCAGTCCTAATAGACACGGTGGCCTATTCAAGAACAACTTTTTAAACATACAAAATGGATAATGATTTCCTAAATGAGTTCTGCCCATCTTCTTGGTTATACCAAACTCTCAAATTTTAAGTTATATCTCCTACTAACAGCAACTAGGACCTCTCTATTTTTCTTTCCAGTCTTAAGAGGGGAAACTCCCCATATATGAATCTGTAATACCCAAGTAGAATCCCCCTGACAAAGATAAAACACCTTTTTTGATCTTGGCATAATCTGATAGATTGGCACCTATTATCAAGGGAGTGGATAATAAAATAGGACCCATTAAAAATTGAGGGTCCTCACCTTTTCAAACAGACTATTCTGTACTTTACAACAAAGGTTTCTGTCAAAATCCTTCCTAGCATGATAGTTTTAAAGGTCATGGTCCCTGTCCCTCTTTGAGGAAATGGAGGTCTTGGTGCCAGAGAGGGGAAAGGGACTGGAGGTTGAGCAAAATTGTTAAATAGCCAACAACTTTATCAATCATGTCTAAGCAATGAAGTCCCAGATAAACTCAAAAATGAGCAGTTTCCTAAGAGCTTCCAAGCTTGTGAACATGTGGAGATCTGGGAAGAATGGGAAGCCTGGAGATGTAATGGGAGCTCCATGTCCTAATCTCACCAAATCTATTTAGCATTATACTGAAAAATCTTTGCAAATGCAGAAAGACAAATAAATAGCATAAAGATAATTAAGTAAAAGTGCAGAAAACAAGACAAAATAGAACACCTTACAAAATCATAAAATAATCATGAACTAGTAACTGAATTTAACAAGGTGACTGGATACAAAGTTAATAAATAAAGATCCTAAATTGCTTCAGCAAGGGAATAAGTATCTTAGTTGAAGTAGCAAAAACACCTCCCCCTAATGCAGACGCCCCAAGTATAAAAGAGCTAGTACAAGGTTTTCCAATTTCCGTAACCCCCACTAAACTCCTTTAGTTTTCAGAAGAATTCTAGAAGTTTATGTATTCAGTATATTGTCCTGCTTATGGCACTCAATAAATGTCATTTAGTGAAAGTGAGGTCTTAAAGGCAAGTCACAATGTCAAACTGCAAATTCTATTAACGACTACAAAGTATCCAGTCTACAGAATTGTATCTTCTACAGTTAAGAAACAGTTTTCTATATAGCAAGTACTACATTTAGTTCTGAGAATGGGAACTACTGTGACAGGATTTTCCACATCAAGGCTAGGGACTAACCCTCGAATGAAAATGTCACACTTGCAGTATAATATATAAAAAAAAAAGACAAGTGTACAACACTACTACCTGCTACAAATGATTCACAATACACTGTTTATAGCAAGTATATTTGGCAATCAAACAATGACTATTTGAAACTGAATTCTGACTGACCTTTCTTGTTCATCACTAAGTCAAAAAATAAGTAATCATACAGTGGAAAAATGTGGATAGTAAAAATCCTGAAAGGACATCAAACACACAAGAGAACTTTCAGGTTGTTCCAGAATGGTAACACCAAATGTCAACTTCTCTTACCTAGGAGGAAGAGGGATGGTCCATAATATTCTGCATTGCTGATGATGTGCTTCAGGGAGGTAGGGAGAGAACCATCCATCACTAAGAGAAAAATGAACATAATGGGAGATTATGATCAATTCAGGAGTAGTCTAATAGGTGTATGGATGATGGAGCAATATATTACATATACCACACATTAGCAAATAAACATTGTGTAGCTGTCAATCTAACGGTCTCTACTTGGACTCCTCTTCACATTCCATTATTTATTCCTTGTCCATACAATAATTTTATAAACAGTGGGTCAAACAATTAAAAGAATACAGGCACAAAGAGAGTAGGGTATCAGGCTGTAAATGAGCAGAGTCGAAAAGTAAAAAAAGAAAAAAATAGGGAAATTACCAGGAAAAATAGTTAAATGATCCTAGGTCTAAGAAAAGCAACACTAAATGAATAAAAGCTGGCAAAAAATGGCATGGCCTTTTTCCTAAGCTTGCCTTGTAAAAGAATAGCATCAGAAAGTCTGAAAAGGACTAATTTTTGAAAGCGCAAAACATCTTTCAACAAAACATCTAGAATCAAATACCATGTCGTATGCCATCTGAGAAAGCAGGGTCTTGAATGGCCTTTTTGAGGAAATTCAACATGGATTTGAGAAGTGCTGCTCGTTGTGGAATACACTGGACTCCTGGCATGGGAGAAAGACAGTATTATACGGGGTTTACGATTACACCACATGAGCAGGCACATTAAAAAAACAATTTAAGCGACCCATAGACAATAGAAATACAAGCAGACATTCACAATGAGATCTCTAGATGCTGGGAAGAATACTTACCCAAGCTTTGAAATTGGAAAAATGTACTTCCAGGGACTGCACAAAACTAATACTAAAATTAAAAGTCTAAAGTAAAAAAATAAAGTAAAAAGATTAACTTTCCAATCTTCAGTTCCTGTTTTAGATCTACTCTCCCTTCCAACATGGTAAAATAATCAGGGTGCACAAATAGTTAGAAAATTATAAAATGCTAAGAAATAACTGTTAATATAAGAAAATGGACCCAAAATGGCAAAGTAACATGTATTGTCATAAGAAAAAACCCCTAGTATTCTTATTTTTGAGGGGTGGGAGTGGGGAGGCAGGTAAGCGCCCATAAAACAAACACACACCCCCCCCTCTTCACTAATATTGTTACTCAATCAGAGTGAAAACTGTGTACATCTATATGTCAACACACCAGGACGGGGTCCAGGTCCAGAGGAAATGTTAGTGCTGCTGCTGGAACAGGATGCCCTTAATTCAACATCTAGCCGGTGCTCCATAGATACAGATAAGCCTGGACTACTTTCCATAGTCACATCTGCAACTGAAGCAAAAGTTATTAGAATAAAAGGTACCATCCAAATAAAGACTGTTGGAGAAAAATGTTTCCATTAAGGTTAGATGGATGATATAAAAAATGGAGGAGAATTAGGAGAAACCCAGAATGAAAATACAAGTGTTCCACAAACATAAAGTACTTACTATCACTAGTTATTTAAAACATGCAAATTAGAAACAATCCTACCAAAAAGTCAGAATTCTCACCAACCAAACTTGGAAGAAAAAGCAGGTAAGTGAAACATGCAACTTCATACAAGTGAGTAAAAGATAGGCAGTTATATAAGAGGATAACTTAATTTAAAAAAAAATTAAGACAATAATACTAAACACACTGACTGGAAGGATGTCTACGATAGAGTCCATAATGTTAAATTACTATACCTATTTGAATATGCATAAAAAAGACTGGATAAAACTACACCAAAATACCAGCTATGGTGGGTAGGAAGTATTTACTTTTACCTTATACATTCAAATATGGCATAATTTATAATTATTACTTGTACTCAATAACTAGCAAATACAAGGTACACAATTCTTAGAATTGAAAAGCTCCATTAGTGATAAAATGCTTATATTTCAAAATATTTTCTTCCTATCTTTTTTTATATATATAAAATCATATATGCATGTGCCTTACAAATGAGAGCACAAACTCATTGTTTCCCAATAAGCTTTATATTGAATGAATATAACATTTTTTTCTATGAGTCAGAACCACCTAGAGTGGTCATTAAAAATGAAGGATTTCTTGTCTCCACATGCAAACTTATGGAATCAAGCTTTGCAGCAGGGTCTACATCTTTAGTAAACACTAATTTATTCTTATGCTTACTAAAGTTTGACAACCACTGATTTATGATGAGCAGCAAGTCTTCAAGTAGCTTTCTATACCCCACCATTTAGTGGATGTCACATTTTAATCAACACTCTGGGATCTTATCCATTAGCTCAAATGCCAGCTTGCTCACAATAGACTAGAAAAATAAATTGGGTTTGTAGGAGCCTCAAAGGACATAGTTAGCCATGTTCAGAATACTTGCTGTCAAGAAATGGAAGCATTACAGATTCTTATACCTTTATGAGTATGGTAAGGCATATATGTAATGACATCATTGGTCATCAATATAATATTAATTAAAATTTTAAGAAAACTGTTTTTGGGGGACAGTTTTTCTTTTTGGTACTATTATTATGAACTATGGGTTCGGTGGGGATAGCAGGGAGGTTAAAAAAGAACATATATGACACACCGGAGATTAAGAATATCTGGTCTCCTGTCTTTCTGATCTTATGATTTCAAAGTAGTTCATCAACCAAAAAATTTTTCCACTTCTCATCTCCCTTCTGAAAATAGTCATATAGTTTCAGAGGGTTCAAATATAGAGTCTACATTTTCTGTATCATTCCCAAACTCTTATTTCACCACAACATTTAAGACACTACTGGAGAAACAGCATTGAACAAAACAGTATCCTGATCACCTTCCATCTAGGCCCAACAATTTACATCTTTCTTTTCTAATTATCTCCATGAAAACAAGAACAGAATTATCTGTGTAGAAAAAAATAGTTTTGTTGTTGAATACGTATATTCAAGTTAGTTGTGCACAAAATTGGTGTTGAATTACAGAAAAATGTCAAACATAAAAGTTATGACTTATAAGTTAATTACCATCCATATCAGTCTCCATTTCTTCTCCTTCTTGAGTAGTACTGGGTCTCTGGATCTTTGGCTTGATCACAAATGGACATTCTTTTCGGCACAAATCTACTTCATGCTACAATTAAGGGAAAAGTAGTAAGACAATCTTACCTATATAGCAGGAATTAAAAATAAAATGAAAGAATACTGTAGCAGATACAGAATTGGTTTCTAAAAACACATCATACAAGATGGCTCTTTAGGGTAAGATAGTTCTTAGACTCAGCTCTCACTTGGTAAGAGCATGCAAGTGCACCTTATATAATACCTCAAGTCTATAAATGAAGATGGAAAGTCCACTATGGGATTGAAAAGCTGCCATGTCCAGGTTAGTGATTAGGTCAACCACTCTGACGGCTCTGGTGACAAATGTTATCTGGTCCTGTTCATCACCAAGGAACTTTATAACCTATATGGAACAGAAAAAGAAGCAAAATTGGTCAAATAAAAAGACACAAAGCTATAAATAACAATTTTTTGGAAAAACGCAGTCTGGAGTCTCAGGGAGACAGCATGGTAAATGGGAAAAAGCATGTTTGATTTTTGGTGTATGATAAATGGTAAGGTCTATCACTTCCATTAACAACCTCTTGAGGTAATGGTGACATGACACGCAAATTATAAATGGATGTTTTTTCTGGCACAAATTATAAAAGCATATTCTTCATGCTACAAGAATGGGAAAAGTAGTAAATCTTGCACACACCTATGTATACACACATATATATGTATATATGTACACACACACACCCAGGGATTAAAGTAGGGTTAAGTAAAATATTAGGGAAAAAAAAAGATGTTGTCTAATGCCCAGCATTAAGTAAAGACTATTGCCATCATAGCACATTTTAAAAAGTATCTTTACATATATTTTCTCCAGGGTCATGTCTAAGGTCATAGAAGTGGCTATATCTTGAATGACAACTGTACCCTGATGAACTATGATCAATACTTAATAATGGAAACAGCTGCTCTTGAAAATTGTAAATGACATAAACAGAAAGCTAAATCAGAGGAGTTAGTGTAACATTTTCTGGGTAAGCTTTCTTATTCTATCTGTTCTTATGGTAAATCATTCCAAACTGCAACAGTACATTCTCTCATATTCCCCCACAGATGTATTTATTAAAAAAAATAAAATAGAGCACCTTCAATAAGGCTTCCATCATCCCACAGGAGACCAAGGCTTCGCCACCAGCATCGTAGCTGGCCAGATGGTATAAAAAAGAGAAGAGAGCAGTGGCAAACTGATGAGGGTATGGATCCATGGAAGGATCTACAAGGGAAGTTGGGAGGGAGAAAAAATGCAAGCTCAGAATTTGGCGTTAACCTGGTAGGATGTTAAAAGCAGACAAAAAAAGGGCTGGGTTCTTCTTGTTGCCTAAGATTACAACTATCAAAACTTACCAATCATGGCCTGAATACAGTTGCGTACAAGAACAGGCAAAAATCCATGGTAAGAGGCAGTTCCAGTACAGTCAATAATACTGCTTAGTTTGGGAGTTCTCTCCAAGTGGACAATTGATGTTAATGTTCGTAAAGAAGCAGCTTTAATTTCCTATGAAACAGAATATAAATATGAAATGTGTTAAATAGGAAGTGGATGACTGAACCAAGTTGCTAAAATCCTAAACTTTCAAATTTAAGTTCTTCTACTGGAAATTACATGGGGCAGATGGAGAGCTGTTTAGAATAACATTGAAAAGCCAGGGTTTGTTAAATATACAGCTAAGGGGAAGAAGTAAAAAGGGGCCATGTTTTCCATCTGGGGTTTGCTCTAAAGCACTGGGGAAAACTGAACAGCAAATAAGTCACAAGCCTGGTATAAACAAGAGAATATTAATCCTTACCATAAGCTGCTTATCTGTTATCTGCAGGACATCTACCAACTCCTCTATCAACCCATTATATAAGATACTGTTGGCTGACTCCTGCAAGGCATTGGAATACACTGCAAAAGGAGAAACAAACACTTTAGACAAGAAGGCAGTGGTCAAGCCACTGCCCAGTGACAAACATTTTGGCCCCTACTAGTTCTGGGGAAGGAATTCCCTTCCAATCAGCATTGACGGGCAGAATCTGTAAGTTCCAGATGACTAGGTCAAATATGGTAATCAAAATATCCACCAAAGTGACATATTCCACTATAAATGTATCAGCAGTACTGAACCAGAATTTTTGGGAATTGAAACATGTCAAGAGAATGGACAGCAATTTTTTTTGTACTAACACCAGACATAGTCTCATGAAATACAAATGGGATTTGAGCACATCCATTCAGTTTCCAACATACATTTCCTAAGCACCCACCAACATGCCAGAATTTATCCAGATAAGGATACAAATTTCACTTCAAAGAGTCAATAATTTGAGAGCAAACAAACAAGTAACAACATAATGAAGGCTGGTAATATTAAAAGCAGCTACTTTTTTTTAAAAAGATTTATTTATTTATGCATACAGGAGCTGGGGTACAGGCCAGAGTCTCCGGAGGCAAAAGGATTCACCAGACAGAGTGGGGAGCAGAACAGGCAGACTGACTGAAACACACTGCTGAGGGGAGCAGCGGGCGAGGCAGGAGAGGTCTGCTGCGCCATGTGGGTCCCCTCCCTGGCCAGCAGCAGGGATCGAACTCGTGCTGCAGTGGCTGCGGTCTGCTTCACAGTGCGTTGCTTAACCCACTGCGCCACCAGGGAGGCCCAGCAGCTACTTTTTATACCTTCTATGTAGCTGGCCTGTGCTAGGTGCTTTACAGGATTTCATTTAATCCTCAGATTAGTCTATAAAATAAGCAGTATCCCAGTATTAAACAAGGAAACTGATGCTAAAAGGATAATCACATGGCTAATAAACTACAGAGTCAGGGTAAGAGTCAAGTACTGATCATTCCAAAAAACTAGTATACATTCTACTCTAATGTTCCACAGTAATATGTCACTGATTACTTAACAAATATTTCTGACTTATTTAAAAATACAATCCTGAAGGGATAGAAGAGAAAGATGAAATGGTAAGGGAAAAATAGGATGGCTAGCACAAAATGACTACTTGAATATCCATCAAAAAGGGAAAAAAGACCAAAATCAAGACTAACCCTTGGGCCTCCCTGGTGGCGCAGTGGGTTAAGCAACGCACTATGAAGCAAACCTCAGCCACTGCAGCATGAGTTCGATCCCTGCTGCCAGCCAGGGAGGGGACCCACATGGCACAGCAGACCTCTCCTGCTGTGCCCGCTGCTCCCCTCAGCAGTGTACTTCTGTTGATCTACCTGTTCTGCTCCCCGGTCTGTGTGGTGAATCCTCTCACCACCCCCACACCTCTGGCCTGTACCCCAGTGCTTGTATGCATACATAAATAAATCTTTAAAAAAAAAGACAAACCCTTATGTGATGTCAATAAGCATTACATCCTCTTTCTAATCTAACATTAAAGGAGCTCAAAAATAAATACCATGAATATTAGGAATGCTGGCAATTATACTATTTAATTTTCTACCTAGGTAACTACAATAACCCTCATCGCAAAAGAGAGTTGATTTTGAAGCAAAGCAAGTTTAAGATTGCCTCATCAGGGCCTGTTAATTATATTGTTCTCTTACCTAATATAGATATTGCATGCAGCCTGGCCTGAACAGCTTGCAATCGTTTCCTGTGATTAGAAAAGCCATGGGCCAGACGTATGTGTGTAAATAACAGCATCTGTAGAGAGACAAGACATAAATTAGGAAATTGATGGAAAAGGTGAATATAATTTGAGAATTCAATCTTATCCATTAGGACTACCCAGTAAAATGATTAACTGTTGCTATCTGTTAAGGAATAAAACAGTTCCCGTCTGAGCTTAGTTGACAAAATGAGAATAACAAAACAGGCTCATAGAATCCTAATATCCTAATGTCACTTAAGAACTACCACTACAATGATGGGCAAACTGGGGATATTTGGCAAGAGTTCTGACTGTTACTAATCAAATAAATATTTGATCTGTCACAACGAGCAGAAAAAACCACCATAACTAAATGTTTTTTTCCTTTAGCATCCAGGAATAAGCTACCACCAACTATTCATGGTGAGTAAGGCAGTTTACATTTTCCTTAAACTCTTAGAAGGGCCTCAATTAGTGTTGGCTTCATAAAAAATGAGAAACTAAGGCTCACAGAAGCTAATAATTTCCTTATGGTTCAACTCAAAGCTGACAATCATGTGTTATCTGTCAGCCCAGCACATATCATTTATATTATCAGTCATATGGAAAGCAACCATACCCTTTAGAAATTTTTAGGACTTATTATACCTGCTTATCCTTAGGAATGCTGTACATTTTGGTAAGAGATTCCATGATTTCAGAAGGGCTTTCTGAAATCTACATAGAAAAAATTAGTTAGGAACAAAAATTAAACCAAATATTAAGAAATTAGTCACAGTCAAAAGAGTCCTCTTACCTTATCAAGTTGTTCTATGTGAATATAATGTAGTGTGTTACTAGTTGTCTGAAATTAAAAAGATGAGAGGTGTTAAGAGTTACTAAGTACCCTAATTTATCTGTCAAAGAACTGTAAGAACTTCCTGAAAAACAAGATTCAAGTCTAATGTGAATGCTCTTAAAGTCATGGTAACTTTAGCGTCCCCTAAAATACCAATTTAATATACAGAATAGTCTCAGGACAGGTTTTTTGAAACCAATAGTATCAAAATACATCACACATATCCAGACACATTTCATATTTTGTCTCTCAAATTTTCATGTACTAAATCTCCACAGCTTTGTATGTACAGCAAACAATGCATCCATGAATATGGTTTCTCTCTAAATATACATTAGATCTGTTTTTAAAGGCACCATTGATCTAGAAAGATTTGTTTAAAACTATATTTATCATAGTTAGAAGAATAAAAGATCTTATTTACTAGAATACTTCTTAACCAAACTGAATGTTATTATCTGCTAAAGAAGATGGATGATCACATAGTTGAATAAGGAACCTTTAAGCAATATATAAACTTTTGGTTTAAATAGCGAAAGCTGAATCATCATTATCCAAGCTATTACACGGCATGTTAGAATTTTCAACTGAGAAATTATACATCATAACAGCATTCCATTAAGGGAGTCTTATCTTTTGGGAGTCCCAACATAAGAAAGACCCAACCTATCAGAGCTGTACATACAATGAACAGTTATTTCTGATTGGCTGCTAGGTATGCTTACACAATGAAGTTCAATACCATTTGTTCATTTAACCAAGGAGTCCTTTAGAAAACTCAGCCCCAATTACAGGAGATACTATAAAGACAAGTCTGATCGAAACTCACCCTTTTCTCGATTTTAACCTCAGCCCCAGGGTCTGCGTAGAATTCAAAGTGTAGTGTAGTTGCACTGGGTGGGTACTTCTGTGTATAAAGTACATGAAATAATTACTCAATTTTAACTGATTATAAGCAAAGCATATAACATCTTCTCCCAAATCTTCCCTCAAATTCCTAGCCACTTGTTCAACTCATTTTGGCAGCAGAATAAGCACTGTAGCCAGCAGCTACAGGGCTTCTGTTCCCTGTCTAACAGAGTTCAGATGTCTAAAAAAAATTATTATTTTTAAATGAAGTATCATTTTCTTATATCCTCATTATTTTTTTGATAGTATAGAATTTCTCCTCTCAGGGATAGTAATCATAGTCCTCCACTATATTCCATTGTGCACTCCCTCCCTTCCCCGCCCACTCTGAGTGCCTCAGATCTATGGCCAGCTTTCAAAGGTTTGTTTTAAGGTTGGTCAGAGTTCAGATAGATGTCTTACAATAAGAGAGAATCAAGTGGATGGAGCCCAGAGATGCAAAAACTTATTTCTCACTTATAAGTTACCAGATACCTTTTCTTTCAAGAGATCAATTTTAACTGTTGCTATTCTCAAGAGGGGCAACTCTGCCAAGCAGTACTGAACAAGAGTTCAAGAAAGGATGAAGATACCAACTTAAGAATGGAAATGTTTTTATAGAAACCTTAGCGTGTTATCATCACCTTCTAAAGTATTTTACTCAAACTATGCCTCATGGGCATACATTTCTTCAAATACTCCCTTCTTCCCATGCTATTCTGTACCTCTTTCCTATGATATCCTACTGCTTTTCGGGCACAGGTAGATACACACTAAGTCAATACAAGCCAGACCTTGAAAATAAATCCTCTTTAATTCTAGAAAAGTAACATGAAAAACAAATTAACACTGCAACAGCCCATTTTAAAAAATGTATTTCTGAAAGAAATTCATAGCAGTGATTACCTCTGTGAACGTAAAATTACTGTATACTCCTTTAATATATGCATGTATTACATACTTTTAAAGTACACATCAAATTTTTCAAAGTCTCATAACATGCTAAATATCAATTAATAAATAAAAGATGTATGATTTCTTAATATAGGCCAGGACCAAAATGAGTAAAATGCATGACATAACTTCAGTAGAGCATATCGTATTGTTTTGCTCAAAGGGTGAAGAACAAACTGGATATACATAAACAGACACAGAATCAGCCAAATGAATTTTGGAATGAAAAATTATTTTCTCAGAATCAGAATTTCAAACTGAATCATCTTTAAGGTTTATGTAGCTTTGATTATTAAACAGGTAAGACTCACCTCTCACATTACCCAATATACACTAAAGTGTATCAGTTAAGGTGGGAAAGTAATTCATTCTAATGTATACTTTTTCGTTACTAGAGTAAGAGCCATTCTACTAGGGGGAAAAGATTTCTGACACAAATCGCTAAATTTTATAGCAGTCATTTGTGCTAAATATAACAAACTAAGGAAAGAAACAATACAGGTGCTAGAAAATATAGTTGCTTCTTGGTACAGGATTGTTACAACAAATCCAATTATGTCTTGGCGTTCCCATAGCAACATATAAAAAACCGGGAGAATGGGCTGAGCTCATGAGTGTAGGGTGAGCAGGACAGGGCTTGAGGAGTAAACATGGAAAGCACAAAGAACATTGTAAGTTCTCTGTAAACTTTAGTGGAAGCACTGTTCTTCAAGCAGCCATTACTAAATCACGCCAGACTGCCCAATGTTCCAGTGGGACAATGCAAATACAATGCATTCTCTGAGAATTTTAAATCATGTTCAAACTAATTCACTAAAGCAGTGTCCTACTTAAGAGTTGGCTATAAACATATCATTATGCCCCTGACATTCTTCATCTAACATAAACACATTGAAGACACAAGCATTTCTAGACGAAGTATGTTCTACATCTTAGGTTCCTCAAACATCATAATGTGAAGTGTCAACCTTATATATCACATATTCAATGCAAAGTAAAGCTCAAAAAGAGGCTACAGCTTTGTAAAGACTCCCATGTCCCAAAGAGTTACTTACCATCATATGCAAGTCTCTGCAACATTCTGCAAGTCCAAACCCATTCTCCTTTCCACCCCAGCTCTTGGAAAAGAAAAAGACATTGTTAAAACAGTGCTTAAGGTAGTGTTGTATATAAAATTCTCGAATGGCTGCTTGGAACAGTGTTGAGAAGACACCCAATGTCAAAAACAAGGAACAAATAGAAGCAAGGACCTAAGGCTTTTTAAAAGACAAGATGGTCTGCCTAAAAATAATTTCTCCAGAGATCAATTTCACTGCTTTGTGAAGATGCTACTGGGAAGAACATAAGCATCCCAAGCAAATGCATACTACATGCCCACAATCATACCTGCTGATCCCATCAGACCTTCAGCACAACACTGTTTCCCATGCTTAGCCTGCTCACCTCTCTTAATAGGGTGGAATGACATGCTTTCCAGAGCCTCATGTTTTGACATGAAACAAGTTGTAAAGCATTGTTTATTCCTACTGTATTTGGCCACCAAAAAATGTAGACACTCATCAAAAGTACTAAGTCCTAAGGCAACGGGAGACACCAGTGTCATCATAGACACTATTGCTTATTTCCAAATCTAAAACTCCAGCCATATAATCTTGCTAAGTGCATTTTCAACAGTATTTGAGATACCAATAATCTTTGCCTGATTTAGGATGTTCCCTAGGGTGGAATAGGCATCTATTAAAAATAAATTAGCACTTGCTTCCTGGGGACAAGAAACAAAGATGGAGTAAACAATAGACAAACCAAAAAACCTACAAACAAAGGCTGGAGATTGAGATAGTTTAATAAATAAGAGCTTGGAAAAACACTATGTATTCCTGGGAATCTAGAAAGATAACCTCAAGGCAGGGTACAATCTCAGAAAAGCCCTGAGAAGGCTACAGCTTTCCATCTCTCTAAGTGACAAAGAAGCTCCATGCAAGCATGAAAGGAAGGATAAGGCAAAGTTATAAAATTCCTGTTTGACTATCAAATATACTGAATATTGATATTAGAAACATCAACACATGCATAACCCCATTTATAAAGACTATGAGCTTTATTTATTATGGGGGGAGGGGAAGTCCAGGAGTTTATGGCAAATCACACTAGCTGATTCACTAAGCTGATACCACAGAGACGTGTGTGCAGCCACTGCAGCCTGTGTTCAATCTCCAGCCAGGGAGGTCGCCCACATGGTGCAGCAGACCTCTCCTGTCTCACCCGCTGCTCACCTCTGCAGTGTATTTCAGTCAATCTGCCTGTTCTGTTCCCCACTGTATCTCTGGTGAATCTTCTCAAGCCCCCCAACCCTCCCCATACCTGTGGCCTATGCTTCTTGTACGCATAAATAAAAAAAAAATCTTTTATTATGCTTAGCGAAGCAAGTCAGAAGGCAAAAGAAAAATACCAGATGGTTCCTCCCTTAGGAGGAACATAAGGGAACCAAATAAAGATCAAGGAAAG
>JAGFMF010012302.1:314729-349718 GCA_019455555.1 Galemys pyrenaicus
AACCTCAACAAGATCAAAAGGTCAAAGATAAACCAAAGAGATCATGGGGGCAGGGGGAGAGGGGAGGGCAAAGATGGGGATGAGGGCATAAAGAGCACAAGGGACTGAGGTGATGGTGCACGGGTGAAATGGTGGTGGGAACTCCATGGGGACTACAAATGATGTCAAATACAATTAAATAAATCTAATTTAAAAAAAGAATGCTGTATCTGCCACACCTGTTCTTCAAAAATGTAGGACAAATTGGGCCTCCCCTGGTGGCGCAGTGGGTTAAGCAACGCACTATGAAGCAAACTGCAGCCACTTGCAGCACGAGTTCGATCCCTGCTGCCGGCCAGGGAGGGGGACCCACATGGCGCAGCAGACCTCTCCTGCTGTGCCCGCTGCTCCCCTCAGCAGTGTGCTTCTGTTATCTGCCTGTTCTGCTCTCCGCTCTCTGTGGTGAATCCTCTCACCCCCCACACCTCTGGCCTGTGCCCCAGTGCTTGTATGCATAAATAAATAAATCTTTAAAAAAAATGTAGGACAAATTAAGAGAATCCCAGATAAAAGTTGAGGAAGCTTATAGCCAGTACACCTGCCTAAAAGGCTAAATGGAATCCCTTAGGCTAAAATGAAAGTGCCCCAATACTAACTTGAATTTATACAAATAAAGAACAACAACAAGGTAATGTGTTTTTTGGTTTGCAGTTACAACTTTTTTCTATGTTTTAAAAGATAACTACATAAAAACAGACATTATATGTATGTGTTGACAGGTACACAATGTTTAAAGGTGTAATCTGTGGTAACTGACATATAAAGTATGTGTGTGTGTGTGTAGGGAAGAGGTATATATACAGTTTGTGCCTACTATTAAAACTAAGGTATGTTAATATGAGCTAACTTCAAAAAGAAAGATGTTAAGTTGTAATTCCTAGAAAAACATTAATAACTAGACAAAAGAAATTACTCAACATTAAATCAACCAGATCTAACAGTTATATAGAAAAAGCCACAATACATATTCTTCTCTAATACACACAGAACCTTCTCAAGCAATTTTCTAATTTCCTTTGTAATTTCGGATTTCTTTCCATTGTCAGGCCCATTTTCTCAAAGAACAATGGAGAAACCTGAAATCCAAATCAAAAGGAAATGTGTGAAATGTGAAAAATTCACACAAACACGTGGCAGTTAAACAACACACCCTTAACCACCAATGGGTAAGAAAATAACAAAGGAAATTAAAAATTCCTTGAGTTAAAATGAAAATAGAATATATCAAAACTTTTATGATATACTGAAAAGTAGGGCTTAGAGACATTTATAGTTGTAATTACCTACATTTAAGACAAGATTTCAGAAGGATAGGTATTGATAGTTTGTCTTTGAAGGTTTTAGAATTCACTAGGAAACCATCTGGTCCTTGGCTTTTCTTCTTGGGCAACTTGATTACAATTTTCAATTAACTTATTTGTAACTGCTCTGTTCAGGCTTTCTATTTCTCCCTGATTCAGTCATGAAATGTTGTGTACTTCTAAGAATTTGTCCATTTCTTCTCAGTTTTTCAGTTTATTGGCAATAAAGATGTTCACATTAGTCTCTTATGACCCTCCATATTTCTGAGATGCCATTAACATCTTTTATTTCTGAATTTGTCAGTTTTCCCCCTTTTTACTTTGTGAGTCTACTGAGAGGTTTCTCTAAATTTTTAAAACCAGCTTTTGGTTTTATCAATCATTTGGACTGTCTTACTTTTTTGATTTTCTCATTAACCCAACAGTCATTCAGTAACATATTGTTCAGTATCTACATATTAGGGTTTTTTCCTGCTTTATTTTTGTGAATGAGCTCTAGTTTGAAACCACTGTGACCAGAGAAGATACATTATAAGATTTCACTTTTCATGAATTTACTGACAATTGATATGACCAACATGTGCTCTATGCCAGAGAATGTTTCATGTGCACTTGAAAAAACTGTCTTCAGGGTTTTGGGGGTATAATGCACTATAAACACTATAAATATCTGTTAAGTCCATTTGGTCTAATTCTTCATTTATGGCTAGTGTTTTCTAGTCACTTTTCTTTCTGGTTGACCTGTCCATTGATGAAAGTGGGATACTGAAAATGAAGCCAATTCTATTTTTAGATTTGGTAATAGTGGCTTTACATATTTTGATGAATGTTATGTTTTTCTGATGGTTCCTTAATCATTCTAAAACTTGAGGAAAAGGGAATGCTTCCATATAGATTTTATGAGGCCAAAATTAATCTGAGATCAAAAGGAGACAGGGTATCACAAAAAAAGAAAACACAAACCAGCATCTCTGATGAACATATATGCAAAAATCCATAACAAAATCTTAGTGAACCAAAAGGATCACACATCATGACCAAGTGGGATTTAGTCATGATGCAAGGATAATTCAACATCTGAAATCTGATCAATGTAATTCACCACATCAACAAAAGATATAAATATTACGATCATTATCAAGAGATGGAGAGAATGTATTTGATAAGATTCAACATCCATTTATGATAAAAAGTAAAACTGGCAGTGAAAGGAAGATATCTCAACATAATAAAAGCCATATATGGCAAACCCACAGGTAATGTAAGTCAAAGGTGAGATACTGAATTTCCTTTAAGGTCAGGTATACAATGAGGATGTTCACTTTTACCACTACTGTTCAAGATAGTATTGTAAGCCCTAGATAGAGGAATTAGGCAAGAGAAAGATATAAAAGAAATCCAAATTGTGAAAGAAGAAATAAAAACACAATAATTTGCAGATAAATGATAATATACATAGAAAACCCTAAAGACACCAATAAAAAACTATTATCAACAATAAATCAGTAAAGTGAAAAAATAAAACAGTAGGCTACCAAAACAATTGCATTCCTATATGCAAACAAGCCTGAAGAGAAAAATTCAAAAAGAATGCCATTCATTCACTCTGAATAAACTTAAAGGAAGTGAAGGATACCTACAATGAAAACTATTAAGACAATGTGAAAACAAATAGAAGAGACAAAGAAATGGAAAAATATGCCCCATTCACGGATTATAAGATTTAACAATGTTAACATGGCCATCTTACCAAAAGCAACATAGAGTCAATCACTACCAAAAATTCAGTGGTATTGTTCAAAGAGATAGTATAAACATTTTTGAAACTTATAAGAAAGTACAAAAGACACCACAATAGCCAAAGCAATCCTGCCAGGTAAGAGGAAGAAAAGAGATATTACAGTCCCAGGTTTCAACCTACACAACTAAGGTAATAAAAACAGTATGGTATTGGAATAAAAATAGGACAGAATTGAGAGCCCAGAAATAAACCCATACTTTCATGGATAGCAAATATATGACAAAGGAGATAAAAATACACATTGGAAAAAGGAAAATCTCTTCAACGAATGGTGCTGGAAAAACTGGACCACCACACGCAAAATAATGAACCTAGACCACTCTTACATCATACACAAAATTTAACTCAAAATGTATTAAAGATATGGATGTAAGACCTGCAACTGTGAAATACAGACAAAAACATAGGCAAAACACTCCATGATATTGTTTTCACAGATGTCTTCGGGGACTCTTACCCCCGCCCCCCCGACTCCAACAAGATAAACAAAGGCAATAATAAATGGAATTACATCAAGCTAAAAAGTCTATAACTCCTTACACCTGGGAGAATGGTTCATATCCAAAAGATCATAAACAAGAAGCACTGGAGAGGGTGTGGAGAATAAGGAACCCTCATAGGAAGTTGGTGACACCATAGACTATGGAAAACACTACAGAGGCTTCTCAAAACATTAAAAGTAGATCTACCATTCAATCCTCCCACTCTGTTCCTAGGCATCTACTAAAGAATGCAAAAACACTAATTTGAAGGGATATATGCACTCCTATGTTCATTGAAGCAGTATTTACAATACCCAAGTTATGGTAACAACCTATGTGCCCAAGGACAGATGAGTGGATTAAGAAGATGTGGTATATATACACAATGGAATATTACTCAACCATAGACAGGATGAGCTTATCATTTAAGACAACATTGATGGAACTAGAGGGAATTATGCTAAGTAAATCAGGATAGATACTACATAATTTCACTCAAATGAAATATGAAGAGACAAAACTAAACTGAAATATGACTGAAGAATTGAGGCTATCAGAGGGGGAGGGGATGGAGCAATGAACTATGGTGTGTGTGGTAACATAATCTGAAGAGGTGTGAACCTATACCTCTGATCATAAAGTGCTGTAAAATCAATGTTTCCCCAATTAATAAAAAAACTTTAAAAATATTTCAAATCAGCAACCTAATAGTCCATCTTAATGAATCAGGAAGAAAAGTATAAACAAAACCCAAAGCAAACAGAAGTATTAAAAATCAGAGCAGAGATAAATGAAACAGAAAATGGAAAAAGAATCAACAAACTAAATTTAGTTCTTTCAATGATTAATAAAAGTAGACCAAACTTCAGCTACATTGACCAGGAAAAACAATTTAGGTTCTAGCTTTCTTTGCCTGTTTCTTTTTAAATATACATATATATTTAAGAAACTAGTAAAAGGTTAAGATTTAAGACAGCTGGCTAATATGTTCATCCCCAACAACATCTGAAACAATTACTATTACCTCTGCTCTTCAAACTTGAGGCTACATATCAAGTTGAGAAAATGATCTTTGTAGCATGTTTCTGAAGACTGAGACAAGAATATGTAAAACACATGGTTCAACAATTATTAAGAACTTTTATTCTTTTAGCTTCATAAATAATAGTGAACTTTTCTAACACATCTTAATTTTACTTTGAGGTAGACTTTACCTTAATTGGTTCACAAACTGCTGGCCAGTTGCTACAGTATCACTCACTGAATTAACTTATCCTTACTATGCTAACCTGAAGAACTATATGCTGTAAATTCAATTTTTCTAGGATTTTTCTTTAGACTGCTCACTTTCACCAATATTGCCAAACTATTTTCATTCCTATAGCTTTCTTAAAAAGGTTTAATGTTGTAGTGGCAGAAAGGCATGGGGCAGGTTCTCTATGATCCAGGCAGATGGATAAAGGAGGCGTCCTGGAGCCCTCAGTGGCTTTTTCAGGGTTTTATTGCATCATCTGTAGTGAGGAGAACAAGTACACCGCAGGCAGGGAGGTGGGGGGAGAGAGGAGGTGGCGAATCTTCACTCTCTGGGCTCTCTAGTGCTACTGCTGCTGCTGCTGTTACCACTGCTGCTACTTCTGCTGAGCTTCTGCTTCCATTGCTACTACTGCTGCTGCTTCTGCTACTTCTGTTACTGCTGCTGGCGTTCCCATGATGCTACCCTTATAGGCCCAGAGTCTCAGTCCAGGTTTGCCCACCCCTGCATGACCACAGCCTTCTTCAGGTGCCTGCCATCAGGCATGTGTGTAGGATCACAGGAGTCTGTCATTGATGCTGATGGCAGGAGGGCAGAAAAACCTGGTAATTTTCATTTAGCCTACAATTCCACCCCCTTCAGAGGGTTCCGCCATACAAAACTATACCTAAGTTTCCCTTAGTGAATATGAACACTGCAGCCATGACCCATACAAGTAGACATAATGCAACACAATATAGCAATGCAATAAAATGTAAGAGAACACAAATAATCCCAGGGAGGGCACCACCCTAGATGATCCACATCTGCTGCTGAAGGTGCTACTCATACCAGGGGGAGTCACTCAAGCATCTGCCATCACACACCAGGAGCCATTAGGCTTCCTGGCATTCTCTGTCTGTGGTCTCAGTCACAGGTCACACACCATATCCATCCCCAGGATACACGCACACTTGGATTAGCAACACTGTACTCTTTGGGGGTAATGGCCCAATCCCCTGGAGTACTCTCTGCTATCACTCCAACACTCCACTTCCATAGCCACCAATGTGACAAGCAGGTCCCTGCACTCAGGCCAACCCTTTGCACATGCACATGGTTCAGAGCTCTGTGGATACAAGCTCCACATGTGGCCTCTCTTGGGTCCCCCCTTTGGCTGTGGCCTCCCCCACAAGCAATGTTCCCTGACCCTCCCACAAGGATGGTTCCTCAGCTCCTTACCCTCACTAAACAAGGCATCACCCACAGGTGATTTTAAGAGACTCATTGGCCTTTAATATACTTAGCTGCTTACCAGCTGCTCCGGGCATCCCAATCTTAGCAACAGCTTTTGCCTTCTCTGAGTTGGCTTTCTGATACCTCTGCTCTGTCTAGCTGCAGAGAACTTGGTGAGGGCTTCCTCCCTCAGCCAATCTTGGGCTCTTCTCATGCCTGCCCCTTCCTCTACTCTGGCCATTGCCTCTCTGTGCTGTGTCCTTGGGAGTGCCGGGCAGTACACAGGCTGCTTTTGGCCACTGAGGCCCACCAGCCATGCCTCGATTCCCATTTCCTGGGGTGTACAAACCCATCCACCCCCTCCAGGGTCCCATAAACTTAACATCAACCTGCCATTTTAAAGTTCCCCAGCCTTCTGGTGGAATTGTTAGTCCATCAATTTATTCCTTGTGTGAGCACTGGGCGAGCTCCAAATCATGGTCCTCTTTCTTCTCCCATAATTCTGCTGCCTCAGGGGTTGTGGGCTGGCCCTTACAGGAGGTCTCCTCCTCCATCCCGGACCTTGTCCACCGCCTGTGCTCCTGCAGCTCTTCCCACAGTTCCTGGACTTTGGCCACCTCCTGTGCTACTGTGGTGCCTCCAGTGTTGTCACATGCTCATGGTCTGCCACACTCACACTTGGATTAGCAACACTGTACTCTTTGGGGGTAATGGCCCAATCCCCTGGAGTACTCTCTGCTGTCACTCCCTCCTGAGGTCTTCAGAGAGCTCCCACCTGTCTGTATCAAGTCATCCTGTCAACTAACATCAATTATAGTGGCAGGAAGGCATGGGGCAAGTTCTCTATGGTCCAGGTAGATGGGTAAAAGAGGAATCCTGGAGCCCTCGGTGGCTTTTTCAGGGTTTATTGATTTTTCTGCATCATTTCTAGAGAGGCAACCAGGTGCATGACAGGCAGGGGTGGGGTGAGGGGAGGGTGGTGGTGAATCTTCACTCTCTCTGGGCTCTCTCTGCTTCTGATGCTGCTACTGCTGCTGCTACTTCTGCTGAGCTTCTGCTTCCATTGCTACTACTGCTGCTGCTTCTGCTACTTCTGTTGCTGCTGCTGGTGTCCCTACGATGCCACACTTAGAGGCCCAGTGTCTCAGCCCAAGTGTGCCCACCCCTGCATGCCCAGAGCCTACTTCAGGTGCCTGCCATCAGGTTCTATCACTGATGCTAATGATGGGAGGGCAGAAAAACCTGGTAATTTTCATTTACCCTACAAACGCCTAATAGGAAAAGTACTTCCTTTATACATTTCCAGGCCTTCCAGGGATGCATAATTGATACCACAAAGAAGACAATTTTATTTATGATCTCATTTAGTTCAATCTTAAAAATGATAAGGTGGGTAGTATAATTCAACTGAAATTAACTTTAACTGTTAAGAGAACGAAATCCAATTTCTAAACCCAGGGTCTTTTTTGTTTTTAAATTTTATTTAATTTTAATAAAGTACTATTTTCTTACATCCTTGTTAACATTTTGACAATACAGAATTTCTCTCTTTAGGTGTGGTCACCATATTCTCCCACCACCAAAGTACCCATAGTCCTCTCCCACCATAGTCCACTGTGCTCTCCCACAATCCCTGCCTTTAACCTTCTCATCCTTCCACCTCCCTTCCTGGATGCCTCTGATCTATGGTCAGCTTTCAAGGAGTTGTTTTGAGGTCTGTCACTGTCTGACCCTTTGTTTGGTTCTCTGTATTCCACGTATAAGAGAAACCATCTGGTACTTATCTTTCTCCTTATGCTTATTTAACTTAGCATAATCCCTTCCAGTTCCACCCATGTTGCTGCAAATGGCATGACAAACCCAAGTTCTTAACTACATGCAAGTGAATGTGTGTCTCTGTTGCATAGTGAAGGGATAAAAAAGGAATTAAGATTCAGAAAACTGTCTACAAAATGAAGACCCATAAACCAAAATGTCTACAAAGACCAGTGTTTTAAGAACTTAAGTTACAAATGAAAAGATGTATGAGAAAACAGCCTATATCAACAAATTAAAAAAATGTTAGAGAAATAAGTTTAAACATCTAGCATATCATTTCTAAACCCTGAAAATCTTTTATTTGTAGTAACAAAACATTAGCAAATGCAGCAACATGCTGCACCTATCAAAACAGTCTAGGATCGGAAATCAATCTTTAACTTAAGAGTCTCTATATTGGCCCGAAGAACAAAAGCAGCACATCTGTCCAAGTTAAAAGGAATCCAAACTACAAAGGAACATAAACAATTCACATTCCTGTTTAAGCACTTTAGGAGTACCACACTAAGCTGTGATGTTTTTCATTGAAAATAAAACCTACATTTTGTATTATAATTTTTTTAAAGATTTATTTATGCATACAAGCACCGGGGTACAGGCCAGAGGTGTGGGGGTGGGGGTGAGAGGATTCACCACAGACAGAGCAGGGAGCAGAACAGGCAGATCAACGGAAGTACACTGCTGAGGGGAGCAGCGGGCCAGGCAGGAGAGGTCTGCCACACCATGTGGGTCCCTCCCTGGCCGGCAGCAGGGATCGAACTTGTGTTGCAGTGGCTGCGGTTTGCTTCATAATGCGTTGCTTAACCCACTGAGCCACCAGGGAGGCCCTGTATTATAAATTTTTTTAAATAAGATTTTTGCTTTGGTGTTTTAAGAATCCCTTCCTTACCTTAGGTCACAATGTAACCTTCTATATGTTATCTTCTCTTAAATTTATAGTTTTACCAGCTATAGCTTATTTTAAAGACACTATAGTTGATATTGTGAATGGGATATTTTTATTTATTCATTTTCAAATTGGAAGAGCTACAATTCTTAAAAATAATAGTCATTTACTTGGCTACTTCATTGTACTTTTATTGGTACTAATAATTTCACAGTTTCCCCCAGAAAACCAGGAGATTCAATTTCATTACCAACAAATAATAACAAATTTTCTTTCTTTTTCATTTTGTTATTTCATATCTGATGTTGAACTTTCTTACATTTTGAAAACAACATGAAAAAACATTTAGAGTACGTTAAGACAACAGGTTCTGTGCCTGTACATACATATTTATAAATGTAAGAAGAACATATACTCCAACTTTATTAGGGTTTTTAAAATTGTGGTAAAATATATGTAACACATCATCTGCCATTTAGAACATTTTTAGTGTACAATTTAGTGGCATTAATTATTCACAAGTTGTACAAATACTATCACCATCTATTTCCAAGACCTTCCATCAGTCCCAACAGAAACTTTGTATCCATCAAGCAGAATTCCCATTACACATCCCTCCATACCTTGGTAAACGAATAGACCTTTTGACAATGAATTTGCTTATTCAAGATATTTCACATATTTCCACATTTCATGCAATGTTTGTCCTGTGTGTTGTGCTTATTTTTTTTATTTTAAATATATTTTTACATTGTTGTTCATTTTTGTAGTGTTTGATTACTCCCCTCAGCTGTAATCCACATAAAATTTCCACCACATCACCTGTGAACGATCACTGTAGTCTCTAGTGTGCTTCTTTCCCATTTTGACCCCTCCCCTTCCCCTGCTATATGTCTCAGATTTATAGTTTGCTTATTATTTTGTCTTTTTTAAAAAACACCTTGTTTGGTTTCCCTGTATTCCTCCTGTAAAGTGAAGCCCTCCAATAATTTTTTTCCCTTTCTGACTTCCATTGAGTGTTATCCTTCCAGCTCCATCCACGTTGCTGCAAATGACATGAGCTTTATCTTTTTCATTGCTGAATAGTATTCTATCGTGAATATACTCTAACTTTAAGGATTTCATCTGGATGAATTATAGGTGATCAGTATGTTCTCTATATTTTCTTTTATGTTCTAAAATTTTCACAGTAAATGATACATTTATAACCATACAAAGTTATTTTAAATAACCATGTGTCTAAAAATAGCCTGAAATTTAATTTGTAAGGCAACCTTTAATAAATTTTTGAAGTCAACATTTCCATTTTTCTTCCCCAAGCAAGCTTTCTAACAATTGCTACCTCTCTCAAACCTAAGTATGAACAACTACAACAAAGTAAAAAAAAATGACAGGGGAAAAAGAACTGGAGACAAATGAATAGATGACTTACCAGACTCTATGAGATGTACCACTAAATGAGAAGTTTATAGCAATACTGAACTAACTCAAAAAGAAAAATCTCAAACACTAACAATCTAATCTTACACCTAAAGGAACTAGAAAAAGAACAAACAAAACCCAAAATTAGCAAAAGGAATAAGAACAGAAATAAATTAAACAGACACTACAGAAGATCAAATTGAGAATCTGTTCTTTAAAACAGTAAATATGGACACGTCTTTAAATTCATAAAGAAAAGAAGAAGGTTAAATAAAATCATAAATGAAAGAATTCACAACAGATTCCACAGAGATACAAAGACTCCTAAGAGACTAATATGAACATCTACATGCCAATAAACAGGACTCTAAATTCAAATCATACAACCAAGACAATCATGAAGAAACAGAAAATCCGAGAAGATGGATCACTATTAATAATAATTAAGGGTCTCCCTCAAAAATCAAAGTCCAGGGGCCTCCCTAGTGACCTAGGTTATGTCTCAGTACTATCACTGTTATGGCCTGAGTTAGATTCCCCGCCCAAGGAACTTACCCACATATAGCATAGCAGACCTCTCCTGTCTCACCTGCTGTTTCACTTAGCAGTGTATTTCAATAAATCTGCTTCTTTTGCTTCCCACTCTGTCTCCGGTGAATCCTCTCATTCCTACATCTCTGGCCTACACTCCAGTTCTTTTATGCCAAAAAAAATAAAAAACCAAAGTCTATAACCAGATGGCTTCACTGCTTAATTCTACCAAACATTCAAAGAAAATCTAGTGTCTATCTTCCTCAAACTCTTGCAATACACTGAAGAGGTGGAAAGACACCATTACCCTGATATAAAAATCGGAAGAGGACATCATACACACAAAAAGAAAGCTACAGACCACATGGACATCAGTGTTAAAGTCCTCAACACAATATTAGCACACAAAATTCAACAAAAACATCAGAAGGATCATATACTATGTATGGTCAACTGAGATTTATTTCAGTGATACAAGTATGCTTCAAAATATGCATATCATGTATCACATCAACAAAATACGTAAAACCCACAGCTAACATCATACTAAACAGTGAAAAATTGAAAGTTTTTAAGAGCAGCAACAAAATAAGAAAGTCCACTCTCACCACTATTGTTAAACAAAGTATTTAGACGTTTTCATCCAGAGCAATCAGGCAAGAAAAAGTAACAGCATCCTAACTGAAAAGGGAGAATTAAAACTGTTACCATTTGCTGATATTTACGATAAAAGAGTTAGGAACATACAATGGAAAAAGCAAAGTCTCTTCAATAAATGCTGCTGAGAAAAATGAACAGCCATATGCAAAACAATGAAACTAGACCACTATTTCATACCATGCACAAAAGTTAATTAATATAATTAATTTATAATTTTAAGGAGTAAAGATGTGAATATAAGATCTGAAACCATAAAATACATAGATGAAAACAGGCTATAAGCTCCTTGACATGGATGTTACAGACATCTTTAGGGATCTGACTCCAATAGCAAGGGAAAAAAAGTAGTAACAAATTGGGTGATATCAAATGAAAGTTTCTGCACACTGAGAACAAGGACCATCAAAATGAAAAGTTAACCTCCTGAATGGAAGATATTTGCAAATCATATCTAACAATGGGTTAATACTCAAAATATATATGCAACTCATAAACTTCAAAATCAATCTGATTAACAAATGGGTAGAAGCTCTAAACAGACATCTGTCCAAAGATGATATATAGAAGGCCAAAAGAAATGTAAAAATACGTTTGTCATCATTTTGTACTAGGGAAATGCAAATCAAAACCACAAGATATTTCCTCACAACTGTTAATATGGCTATTATCAAAAAGAAAAGTAGTGTTGGCAAGGATGTAGAGAAAAGGGGACTTGGTGAACTGGTGAGAATTTAAGCTGGTACAGCCACTATGGAAAACAGCATGGAGATTCCTCAAATGTCAAACAGAGACATACAGTATGATCTAACTATTCCACTTCTGGGTATTTAGCTCAAGAACATAAAAACACTAATTTGAAAAGATTTATGCACCCCTATGTTCATTGCAGCATTATTTACAATAGACAAGATATGGAAACAACCAAAGTACCCATTGATGGATGAAGATGTTGTTGGGCATGTGTATGAAGGGGCAGATCACCCATGGAGCTGAGAATCTGCATACAACTTTGACCTCTGCCCCGCCAAACTTAGCTACTAATAAGCCTGCTGTTGAAAATAAGTCATATTGTAACAGTCAATTAACACAAATAACAAAGTTTTGTATGTTATACCATGTATTCTTACAATAAAGCTACATAAAAGAAAATATTAAGAAACTGTAAGGAAGAGAAAATACATTTACAGTACTACATTTATGGATTACACAAATATATACCATCTGTTTACAATAACATCCATGTATAAATGGACCTGGGAAGTTCAAACCAGTGTGGTTTAAGGGTCAACTATATACACAATAAAACAGTACTCAGCTATTAAAAAAAAAGATTAATCTTGCCATTTGGGACAACATGGATATAGACCTTTAGGATTTTATGCTACGTGAAATAAATCAGAAGGAGAAAGATCAATATTGCATGACTTAACTCATATGTGGAAAATAAATGAACGAGTAAAACAAACTCTCAGTTACAGAGAACAGTTTGGTGATTACCAGAGGAGAAAGTGGTTGGGCAGTGGGTTAAACTGGTGATGGATAAAAACTAGATTTATGGTGATCATGACACAAGTGTATACAGATGTTGACGTGTACCTCAAAATTATTAAATGTTTATAAAATAATCTTAATTCAAAAAAATCTGAGCATGTATTATCATTTTGCGTTATGGAACAATGGAAAATAGTTTGGCAGAGTTCAAGTTCTATGAGAAATTTTGCCTTTAATTAGTACTGCTATCATAGCAAATCAATTACTCAGAAAGCACTACCCTATATTTTTATTTTGAAACTACTCTTCAGAGTACTAAATTCCCAGACAAGAAAACTGATACTAGAACAGGGCCAGAATGCAAATCCAGTTCTTTTATTGCTCCAAACTTCCTTTCCAAGTAGAACCTGATTCTGAACTTTCTTTCCCAAGAAAAATTGCTGTTTTTGAACAGAGATTCTATTTTGTGAACAGACTCAACAAGTCCCTCAGAATTACTTCATAATAATTGAGAATGCTTGTCAGGTTTTTATGGAACTTAGCTAAATGAGACATAATAGTTCTACTCAATAAGGCCAGTAAAGTTAAATTAGGGATTTCTATCCATTTTGAATTGTAGATAACAACTGTGAAAAGGAATTATACAGTCCAATTTTGTCCCAACTCTTTACCCATGACTCACCTCTGCCAAATGTTGTAGCCGGGTTAGCAGTGGGGTTCTCTTGTCAGAGCCAAGTCGTGTGATATAGTTTGATCTTTTACTAAATACATACAGAAGGTTAAGGACTGCCAGCACCACTTGCATATCAGAAGAAGCCAATAAAGTTGTCAAGTGCTACAGGGGACAAAAAGGGAAAATAAAGTTCATGGGATTAGGCATTCTAGGTTTTGGAAACTTAAGATGCCAATGTAGCAATAGATTTTTTTTTAAATTATCAAGAATTTCAACAATACAGATAAAGCAAGTATAAGATTCAAGTACCTACAAGATGCCACTTTGTCTCCAAGAAGTTTACAATCTGTTACCAGTGAGAAAGTCCAGTATGAGTAGAAAAAATGTGAACAGCAGTCTAAAATTACATAGCTGTCCCCACAGGAAGATTACAAAAATGACAAATGAACATAATAAACAGTGACACTCAAGAACAGTATGTCTTCAACTATACTAAAAGTATTGTGAAAGCAAGTTACTTTTATGTTTCTTCTGTATCCTTTCTGACAAGAATAAAAATGAAGTTAATTAAAACACAGGGTTCTTCACATAGAAGCTGAGACATTTACAACACCTGGCAACATTTCTGACCATTATAGTATAATGTATGTTCACCCACATATTGAAGCATTTGGTCAATGTTAAAATCAGTATGTCAATGAATCTGAATATATCTGGTTTCTGATTATCCCAAAGACCATGACCCCTCTTCTTTTAAGCTAACCTATTTCATCTTCAACAGGCTGCTTATCTACTCCACAGCTAAAACTCTGGGTGCTAGTTATTTCACTTCTTTTTCTAAGCCATTTTCTTACTACTTATTCTGATCCTGATTGTTTCAATTCATGTTTAGGAAAATTAAGAGCACTTAGCCAATAGTGACGAAAGTCTAAAGTTGGACCAATGGAAGAGTTTCTTGTAAAGCTCACTGATTCCTGTGCCCAATTCACTCTTTAAAAACACAAAGGAGGCTATTATTTTACATTTTGGGGAGAGAGGAAAAGAGACTAAAAGCAGCACACTAAAATTTATAAGAGCTGTAAGTACAGTAATATAGCAAGGAAATCAAACTACCTTTAGTAATTTAAAAATAACTTGGAACAAAAATCATTCTAGCAAATCCCCAAGAATATGTTAATATATATTGCATTCTCAAAATTCCCTAAACCCTGAAAGGAAGGGTGAAGGGGATCTGTATCTGAGAAACATCCCAATTGTCTTTGACATAGAAAATCCCAAAGTGCCATAATGAAAAGCAAAGAAGCAATTAAGAGATATAAATAGCAATGTACTTATTTCTGGACACGAACAATTCTGTAAGTTAAGAACAGATCACACTTGCACCACTCTTACCTCTATGGAACTGTACAGATGCCGAGAAAAACTGTACTCAATAAGTAAGGCCGTGAAATTCAACACAGCTAAGAGAAGCATTTTCAGCTGTTCTCTTTCAGGCCTATCACACACAAGCATCCATGACATATTCTCCACTGTTTGTCCAGCATCTGCCAGAATTCCATCGAAGCGGTCCAACAGGTCTACCCAGTGATATAATTCACACTACATAGAACAGAAAAAGATGAATTTAAAAAATAAGGTAAAAGTACCATGTGTGGGCTTTATAGCTGAGTTCTGCTATAATGTATTGATGAGCATGATACCTCTGCTTCTCTACAATCCCCCACCAGTACATAAACTCATATGAGAAAGATCATACTTTGATCCACATGGGCATGAGTTAACTGTTATATTCATCAAGGTATATGTGTTAATAGCAGTAGATGCCAGGTCTTCAGAGGGAGAATTCTGACTACATTCTACAAACACAGGACTTTCCTTACCAGAACTCATTTTATTAGATGTGGTCATTTTCAGAGTTATATAAAGAATATACTTTAAAAGTAAGACTTCTAAGACTATCTCAAACTCATATTTCAATAAGACTAAAGGAATTGTGTGGTTCAGATTCTTTATCATCATTCATGTAAAGGGTCCTTATCCTCAGGCAGAAAAATTTTTCTTTCACAATTTTGATTTGTCTTACCATAGGAGAGTATACAAAATGATGTACTAGCTCAGGAAGTACTGTCTTTTGGAAGCATAGGTTACATACCTTTCCAATGTTCCATGTTTTGATTTGCTGCAGTTCCAAGAGAAGTTGCTCATCATTACAAACTTTGAGTTTGTCTATTAAGGCTCTGCAGTCTGCAGGCTGAGAAATAAAAACAGTACTTTACAAAGAATGTTTTGGATTATGAGGGAGCTACAAAAAGAATGGGAAAAATAATTCAACACACACAGTAATTTAACTTTTGACAGAATACACTACTTAAATAAAATTTCCCAGATGACTAATTGGGATTAAAATGGAAACCTGTAACACAACAATTCATTTTTGCATTTTTTAAACCTGGATAAGTTCATAGATGTAAACAAATTACCTGGAGGGGTACAGACAACAAAAATGAACAAGCCAAACATGAATGAAAGATTCTGTACCACAGTGTAAAAATTAACCAGAATGCCTAATAAGGTATACTGATGAATCAGAAGAACACTGAGCTGTCCTAGTCAATTCAGTTAGATGCGAAGATTAGCAGTAGCTGTATTTGTCCCCCAACATTAAACCGATAAATTGTAATAGAGCAAGAGGTTCTGAACTTAGGGAAACCATTACTTCATACTTGTTTAGGGCTCCCATTTGCATATATTTCTGTTCTCTTTTATTGATGAAAGGGCATGCCAGACAATGGACTGAGTTTATAGTAATGACACTGAAAGTGGAGTGGAGCAAGGGTAGGGACTGGGATAAATAAGTCTTCTACAAACAGATGGCAACTAATTACACTTGCTCTTTAACTGTGCAAAGCCGTATGGTATCCTGAGAATGGGCCCAGATTTGGAACCAAGAAAATCTAGGTTTATTGTTTACCTTGATGCTTACTAATCTATTTTGGTCATGAGTAATTCCTACCTAGCAGCCAGCTTTCTTACTAGGAAAACTGACTGACTAGCTATGGCAGAAATGAGAAACTATGTTTGCCACATGCAAAAGGACTTACATCACAAAACAAGAACTTAAATAGTAAGCCAGATAACACACAAAGAGCATGGGATTTGGAAAGTATGTACTTGATAAGCTACCTCTTTGAATTTCAGTATCTTCTGCAAATTGAACTAACACCATCTATATATTTAGCAATGTTGTTATGAGACTTAAACGGAGTTATTTTTAATCAGAATATAGAGCAACAGAGAAGGTAGATTGTTCCTCTTTTTTCATGGTATGCACCTGTCTCTCCTTTTACAAGTGAAATTCTGACCTTTCCCAGACCTCTGAAACCCTAAACTTTCCTGATGTGGCAGGAATATCTTAAAGGTTTCACTTCTGGGCTCTCCCTGGTGGTGCAGTGGGTTGAGCAACGCATTATGAAGCAAAACACTGCCACTGCAGCACTAATTCAATCCCTGCCATCAGCCAGAGAGGGGATCCACATGGAGCAGCAGACCTCTCCTGCCTCGCCTGCTGCTCCCCTCAGCAGTGTCTTTCAGTGGATCTGCCTGTTCTGCTCCCCACTCTGTCTCTGGTGGATCTTCTCACCCCCCACACTTCTGGCCTGTACCCCAGTTCTTGTATGAATAGAGAAATAAATCTTAAAAAAAAAAGGTTTCACTTCTGTCTCTCTGGTACACTCATGTCTAAAGCATCTAAAGTGCTTGTGTTTTCAGAACAAATATCTGATTAGCATAATGGCATCAATTTAATGCACCAACATGATATTCTGCATAGTAAGAGTAGCAAGATCCTTTTGGACCCTGAAATTTGCAGAACGCACAGCAGCCTGATGAAGACAAGAAAGGAATGGTTAATGTACCATTGACGCTTGCCAATAAAACTAGCCAAACACACATACACATACAAGAAATCTGCAAAATGCAGCAGGGACAAAAGTGTATCTTTTATTCTCTTTTTCCTATTATGTAAATGCAAACTGAGTATAATTTTCCTTCCTCATAGTAATTTAAAATAAAGGATTTGCCAATTCATGGTTACATACCAACTGCCGTGGTTTATACTGATTTGTTCCAATAAAGACATGAAATCTAGGGAAAAATCCTTTGCACATCTGGTGATAAAGTGATCAGTAAATGTCTTTCTTAAAACCTAGTATTGACCACAGTATAGGAAATGGGGCATGCTGCTCAAGGAAAATAGGCATCTTCAAGCCTTTAAAACATACAGAGTCAATGATCCAAAATTTTCAATTCTGAGAGTTTATCCTAAGTAACTTGATGGTAGTTGGCAAATGCTGTGGGTCAGGAATTTGTATGTAGGTGATTTTAGAGACAAATATCTAACAACCTACTACAAAAATCTTAATTTGCATTTTTTTCCATTATCTGCAAGGCTGAATTATTCTGACAATTTACTGGATTTGTTCTTTTCTGAAATGGCCTATGTCCATTTTGTCACTGGGAGACTCATGTTTCCCACTGTTTTAGCTACTAAAGGTGTTAAATGTTACTGGGGTACAAATATTTCCCCCAGACTATGATGTGCCTTTTTATTATGGGTAAAGTATTTTATATTATTTTTTCTCCTCTGCTTTAATGCTTAGAAAGGCCATCCTGATCAAAGACGAGGAGAATATTCACCTACATGCTCTTTTTCCTAGAATTTCTTTAACAATTGTTTGACTTTTAATTTACCCAATTAACTTCAACATAGTCCCTGACCCACCCTTCACATGTCAAACAATTATCTTG
Source organism: Galemys pyrenaicus (assembly GCA_019455555.1). Taxonomy (NCBI): domain Eukaryota; kingdom Metazoa; phylum Chordata; class Mammalia; order Eulipotyphla; family Talpidae; genus Galemys; species Galemys pyrenaicus. The sequence goes on from JAGFMF010012302.1 coordinate 333,107, forward strand.
GCATGGTTTCTTGACAAATATTGTCATTATTTACCAAGTTATTCCTATAATTATCCTGCTATGTTCTTATGCATATGTACAGTAGGACCCATTTATATGTTCAGTCTTACACTAAAGCCACTGTTTTAATTTGTACAATTTCTTAAGGTAAGTTTCCTTTTTGTTCTTTAGTTTCCAAAGATAGTTGGGTATGCAACTGTCAAAAATTTTAAATCCCAAAACACATAAAAAACAAAATCAAAAGAAAAGTATTTTCAATAGGTGTGAAAAATGAATATACTCAGTATGGTGTTAAATAAACAAACTGATGCCCCAATGTCAAATACAAAATGAATGGCATGAGCAGACAACTGATATAAGCCCAACAAATTAGAAAATATATTGACTGCTCACACCAGTCTCCACAGCTCCTGTGCCATCCCCTTTGGTGTAGGTTCATACTGCACCCACCTCCCCCCAGATGCACAGGACTGATCTTTTGCCTTAAACCATCACAGTTCTGGATGTTCCATGAAGGTATCCAACATGATCAAAAATGGTGTAGAAGAATGGTCTATGTAGAACGAGCTCTGGGTATTAAAGTTGCAAGACAAAGAGAGCCATGGGTGTCTGACCTCCTCCTAAAGACCTCTTCTTGTAAGAGTATCTCCCTAGGACTACAGTGAACACTACTGCAGCACCCCCTGCTGCATAGTAACCACAATGCATGGAAAAAAAGACCCTTAAGTGGGTTGATACTACCGTCCCACCCCACCCCTATGGGCTGCACCTAAACAGACTCTCCAAAACTGGAACAACAAATTGAGCCCCCTGGATGTTTGGCAGCGATCTGAAAAGTAAATACTATGATTTGGGGATCTTCAAAGTAAGTTCCACCTTTTCCTGATTCCACAATGACTAGACAATGATGAAATAATGAATGTTTACCTACTATGCCATGCTCAATGGGCTAATTTTTGTGTTCTGGGAAAAACATACTTAAATATGTGTAAATGGGAACTGTATCTTCAAAGGAAGTCACTAATCTTTTACCTTTTTCTGCCCCCACCCTGATAACACTTCTTGCTGTTGTAAGTTATTAAAATCTTATTGGTTGGCCCATTAAGGTCTTCTGTGTGGAGAAACAATAGGCTCACAGCCAGGTATGCCTGTGGAAATGGTGAGATCATGATGGCCAGAATGCTGGACATACCCGCATTTAATAAGATCTGAAAATGAGCCTCAAGGTTACATGATTTTTGGCCAGAACTCCAAGATGAACTCTGAGCGAACTCTCTGTCTCTCTGAAGACCCATCTCATATAAGGAATGCACTCTCAACGTGGGCTGAGGTGCTAAAAGCTCCCCTTGTAAAACTTTACAATTCATGGCCTCCATATTTATCTTTATTATGCATGCCTTGACTTAACAATGTATAACTTTAATCTTTATGGCGAACACCACTTGCATGATTTAGCACCAAAATTAGTGGTCACCAATGTTTGTTAAAAGGTTAAAACAGTTAATGGAGAAATGATAGGTTTATGTCATGTCTGAAATAGCTTTTGTATTTTCTCAAACCCAAAAAGATGACTATAAAAAGCCCTAGAAAAATAAAGACTTGCACAAGCATAGACTCAGTTCTTTCTGTGTCCCAAGTCCATGATCCAGGAGATCGACACTTCTGTATCTGTGTCCCTAGTCCATGATCCAGGAGATCGACACTTCTGTATCTGTGTCCCTCCACTGCATTTACATATTGATACTGGGTTTTACTATAATGGAAGACCCAACTCTAGAATTAGATGTTTGAATCTGAGTCCTCATTTTGCTATTATTATCATCTTGGTGACCTTCAGTCACTTAAATCTCTTTGTGCTTCAGTTTTCTCATTTAAAAAACAGTGATAACAATATCTATTATTATAAAGCACCTAGAAGGGTCAGTTCTAAGGGCAATAAAAGTGTTATTGTCAAAATATGTATGTATTAAAGTAATACAAAACAGAACAGTGAAGTAACTCCACATAACAAAATTTTAGAAGATACTGCATAATGCTGGAGAGGGTATAGGAAGAAAGCACGTCTCATAACCATTAGTTTAACACTAAGTAAAAAGGGCAGTAGCACAGCCCAGGTAATAAGCTTTTAAAAACTATGATAAATACAGGAAAATGTTAAGTAATAGCCCCAGGTGATATGCCAAGGTAGTTGCAGTTTTTTTAAAAATAAGGAGGGAATAAGTATCAACCTTGTTTTACAGCTGTGGGAACCAGGTAAGTTAAATTCTCAGCCAAAAAAGAATCTAGTAATTTTAAAATTTATGTTTCATTCCAAAGCTTGTACACATGGGGTTAAAAAGGAGTACCGTAACACAATTTCTTAATCTCAAAATGTAGTTTAAGCTAGCAGATAGAGTATTAGTCTGAAGCTAGGATTTCTACTCACTATAAGATCAACTGACATGGCCATCCAATATATGGGTGAACTGAATTGTGTAATAAAAATTAATACAGAAAGTCAAAATAATGGCCTCATGAGAAATCTAGTTAAGGAATGTATTAGAGCTTTTATTTCCTAGAAAGTAAAGTTGAGAGATTCCTTAAGTACAAACAAAACTTGAATCATATCTGCTATACTGCCTGCCTGCCTTCGAATGAATAGAAACAGGCAGACACACCTGTCTGTGTATGGGAGTTTGCACGTTCTCCCCATGTCTGTGTGGTATATCTCCAGATATTTGTTTCCTCCTACAACCCAAAGATGTGCATGAGGTTAAAGCTGTGTCTAAACTGTCCCAGTTGGAATGTGTGTGTGTGTGTGCACCCTGCAATAGAGTGGCATCCTGTCCAAGGCTGGTTCCTCCCCATGTGTCTACAACTGTTGGGAATAGGAATAAGTGGATTGGAAATGAATGCAAACTACTCTTTATTATTTTTAAGCCTTAATGTAGAAGTTTGGCGATATTTCTGTAACAAGAAATATTTGTTAAGAAATTAAATCTTACTTAGATGAATTAGCCTATAATAAAATTGGTTCCAATGTACATTGTTATGCTTAAACCTGGTTTTATTACACATGACTTTACAGTACATATAGATACGAATTATTTAGTACTCACTTTTGGTGGTCACTAGCTTATTCACTAGTTTTTAATCAAGATAGTTCAAAAGAAAATCTGCTTCAAGACAAGTGATATTTTACTGTACCTTGACTATTTATGTATGACATATTTGAATGATCCATAAGGGTGAAATATAAGCATGCATTTTTTCTGATATGAGCCAGAGCAAACTTTTGGATACTTACAGCCTCAGTAGGTGTCTTTTTCAGTTTAGTTCTGTCTACTTTCATGTTTCCGATTTTCTGCTTTATAATCTGAAACGAAAACCCCCAAAGAAGTGAGAACCTAAAGCTGCAATCTTGAGGTCTACATGGTTTGACATAGACAACATAGAATGAAGAGCATGCAAAAACACATGAAGTAAAAACTGTGGCATTATGATGCCATGCCAACTCAGAGGCATAGCTACCAGGTACAGAGGGGTAAAGAATATATTGCACAAGCCTATAACCAATTTAAGCCAAAATTAGAATGCCTTTAAAAATTTTTTAAATAAAATGTTTCTAACACATCTCTGGATGGAAAAACTAAACATCCTTACAATTTTCTGGTAAATTTAACAATCTTCTTTCAGGAAATGTATCCAAAGAAAACTGTAAGAATGTACATAAATATTCAACCATAAGAATCCATAATGCATGGCCATGTACAATAATGAAAAACTGGGAATGATCAAATGCCCAAAATATGATTGGTTTTACATGGCATGTTACACAACTGTTAAAAATATTATAGACAAGTATATATAGCACATAAAGATTTTCACGCTAAAGTAAAAAGGCTAGACAATAGAATGAACAGTAGAAACCTATGTCTAAAGAAAACAGCTCAGAAGGGGTATGCATCAAAATATTAACTCACTAGTCCAAAAGGATTATGTATGACTATATCTGTGAATCTTTGTATCCTTACTATTTATAACCAATAAAAATATATTAGCTGTGTCATAAGGACCACAGCAACATACTAATTTTAGTTTTAATAGAAAATGAGTATGACTCCTACTAAAAATGTCCTGAGCACAGTACACAAACATTTTATTAAGACCATGGAATTTGGAAGGCTCAAATAATATAAACCTAAGTGATTTCTGATGGCCGACAGATCCTTCAAGATGATCTGACCAATGCGTAGGAAGAAATAAAGGTATTCCCCATAAGCAAGTAGGACACATACAGAGGCAGAGGTGACCTGTAGGCTCTTTACATGCCAAACATTCGGCTTCTAATAATGTCTTTGCTACGTAGCAGTCACTGGTGGTCAATGTCCATTTACATTCCCCAAGAAGGCTGCCATAATATAAAACTGAATAGACACAAATTAAATTGTAAGCAGCTTGTGGCCTAGATTGAATTCAAAATATTCAGTATTATGGAAATAGTGTGTATCCATCTGGCTGACATTGATTCAACAAATGGACATTCAGAGTTGGTGACAAATCCAGAATATGTTTTAAAATGTTTCTATAGAGACCATTTTGAAGGGAAAAAAAGGTGTTTTCCCTCTGTGGTTCACATTTATGTATGGGACTCCAGGCTACTTAAAACAAACAAACCTCAGCAACTAATAAAAAATGAATAAATGTCTGTTGCCAACAGTTTCAAATTATCTAAAATGAGGTCAATTGGATTCTGGCAACAATCTAACCCATGTAGTGGAAACTATAAATGAGCTATTTGTACACTTACTTTCAGGCTTACTTTTTCTCACTATTGTGGCTGCAGGAAGTAGCAGTAAGCCACAACACCATACAACCCAAATCACTGACTGCTTTCCCTCCAAACTCAGGAACAAGGCAAGGACATCTGTTCTCACCACTTTCATTCAACATAGTGTTGGAAGTCTAGCCACTGCAATAAGGTAAGAAAAGGAAATACAGGTATACATGTCAGAAAGAAATAAAATTGGCCCAATTTACAGGCATTTTTGCAGATGACAAAGGATTATCTAAGTAGAAAATCTCAAGAGCTATAAAAAACTACCCAAAATTGAGCTCAACAAAGTTTCAGGACACAAAATATACATATATAGATCATCATTTTTCTATAAACTGGCAAAGAACATGTAGAATCTAAAGTTTAAAGTGCAGCACCAATCACAACTGCTCAAAAAATATACTTAGGTGTAAATCTAATAAAACATGTACAGAACTTGTAATACAAACTATGAAGTGATTTTAAAAATCAAGAATCTAATATATTAATATATACCATGTTTATGGATTAATACAATGTAACAAAGATACCAATTCTCCTTGAATTGATACACAGATTTACAGCAGTAATTTCTGTGAATAAATTGAGATTATTCTAGAATGTAAACAGAAAGGCAAAGAAACTACAATAGCTAAAACAATTCTGAAAAAGAGGGAGGAATCATCCTATCCAACTTTATGGCTATTTTTCATAGTTAGATACTGTATCAGCAGTATTCAAGACTGTGTGTACAGTACAGGTGGGAGCACAGGTACATATAAATGGACAAGAATGGAGAACCAAGAAACAGAACCATACAAATATGACTAATTTTTGGCAAAGGGGAAAAACAATACACTCAAAGGATAGTTTTTTCAATGAATGATGTTAAACCAAGTACACATGTATAAGCTAGGAGATGAATTTTGAACTGTAAGTCTTATACTTTACATAAAAATTAACTCAAAAAAGGATCACATGGAGATGTAGAGAGTAGGGACCCCTAGTACAATGTTCGGAGATATGTAACTTGGTGTGACAATTATAAAAAACAAAAAAATAAATACAGATCAGGAAACAAATACAGATTAGGAAAAAAAAATTAAAAAAAATAACTACTGTATGATCCAGCAGTTCCACTTCCTGGCATTTACCTTAAGAAAACTGCAATAATGACTCAGAAAGGTCACCATCATGTTCACTGCAGGATTATTTGCCATGTATATACAGAAACAACCCTTAAGTGTCTATTGACAAATGAATAGATAACCAGAATGTGGTGTGCATGTGTTCACACAAACGTAAATATCATTCTGCCATAAAATAGGAAAGCTTCTTGGCCTTTATATTAGTATCAAGTATAAAAAGGCAATCTTGTCATTTGTGACAACATGGATTTTCCTTAAGTTTATCATGCTGAGTAAAGTCAGTCAGAAAAAGAAAGACAAATACCTTAGGAGCTCACTTAAATCTGCAATCTAATAAAAGGAAAACAAAACCCAAAATCTTAGATACAGAGAAAAGACTGGTGGTTGATACAGGCAGGGGTGGGGAGTGGACAGGTGGTAAGAATCAAAAAGTACAAACATCTGGTTATAAGTCATGGGGATACAATGTACAGCATGGTATATTTGGAAGTTAGTTTAAGAGCAGACTTAAAAGTTCTCATTATAAAAAAGATGAGGGCACAAAGAAATGGAAAGACATCCCTTGTTCATGGATTGGAAGAATTAACACTATCAAAATGGCCACCCTACAAAAATCAACTTACAGAGACAATGATATTCCAATAAAAATTGTAACGACATTCTTCAAAGAAATAGAACAAATACTGATGAAATTCATATGGAGCAACAAAAAAAAAACCACATACAGCCAAAGCTCTCCTGACTAAAAAGGAGAATGGAGGTATCACACTTCCAGACTTCAAACAAAGCCACAATTATTAAAACTGCATGGTATTGGAACAAAAACAGACACAAAGAACAATGGAATCGAATAGAAAGTCCAGATATAAACCCACAGACTTAGGAACAACTAATCTTTGACAAAGGAGCAAAGAACATGCAATGGAATAAAGACAGCTTGTTCAATACTTGGTACTGGACAAACTGGACTGCTACATGCAAATGAATGAAACTAGACTACTGCCTTGCATCATGCACATAAACCAACTCAAAATGGATTAAGGACTTAGACATAAGACCTGAAACCATAAAATATCTAGAAGAAAAAGTAGGCAAAACTCTACACGACATACATCTTAGTAACCTCTTTAAAAACATAGCACCTAAAAGCAAAATAGTGAAGGAAAAGATAAACAACAGACTAAAAAGCTTGTGTACAGCAAAAGACACATCAATCAAAACAAAGAGACACCCCAATGATTGGGAGAACATTTCTGCACACAACACTACTGACAAGGGACTTATCAAAAGATGTACAAAGACCTGACCAGACTAAACAAAAACAAAGTAAACAATTCAGTCAAAAAATGGCAGAAGAGCTGAAAAGACATTTCTCCAAAGAGGAAAAGCAAATGGCCAACAGGCATATGAAAAAATATTCAACATCTCTTGTAATCAGAGAAATGCAAATCAAAACCACTATGAGATACCACCTCACACCAGTGATAATGGCACATATCAAAAAAAAGTAGCAACAACTAATGCTGGTGAGGATGTGGAGAAAAACGAATTCTACTATGCTGCTGGTGGGAATGCAAACTTGTCCAACCAATATGGAAAGCAGTATGGAGGTTCATCAGTCTACTAAAAATAGAGCTCCCATATGATCCAGCAATCCCAATCTTAGGAATTTACCCAAAGGACACAAAAACACTAATTCAAAAGGACACCTGCACACCTGTGCTTATTGTGTCACTTTTCACAACAGGCAAGCTATGGAAACTACCCAAATGCCCCAAAATAGATGACTGGATCAAGATGTGGTGTACGTGCGTGCACGCGCGTGCGTGCACGCGCGCGCGCGCACGCACACACACACACACACACACACACACACACACACACACACACACAGAGGAATATTACTTGGCAATCAAAAAGGATAAACTCATGCCATTCAAAGCAACATGGATGGAGCTAGAAGGGATAATGCTCAGTGAAATAAGCCAGAAAGAAAAGGAAAAATATCAGATGGTTTCAATTATAGGAGGAATGAAGAGGAAACAAATAAGGGACTAAGGAAAAAATTACAATAAATTAAAAATCAAAATCAACAGACAACTATAAATCTGAGACATTCCCTAGGAGTGGAGGAGGGAGAAGGAACAAAATGGGTGGTAAGAGCAAAAGGGACTATGGTGACGGTGCATAGGTGAATTGGTGATGGGAATTTCATGGGGACAAGAAATATACACTGTACAAAAAATGAAAAATAATGTAAAATATACATAAAATTTTTAAAAAGTTCTCATAGGAAAACATTTTTGTGTGTAAGGACATATATTAACTATTAACTAATCATTTTGCAATATCAAATAATTATAATGTATAACTGAAACTAATGTTCATGTCAATCATATCCCAGTTTTTTAAAAAAGCAAATTTTAAACAGGTAAGATGGACTTTAGCATAAAAGTCATCAGAGAAAAGATATGCTAGCCATATGTAGTATCTAGAATATATAAAAAATTCTGAAGGTCATAAACTGAGAGCAGACTGGCTAACGAAAGCAGAAAAATGTTGCCAGAAAGATAATCGAGAGCTCAGAGTTTCAATAGGAAGGTTCAGAAATCAAGAGAAACCAAGGAAGCTAGGCAGTCTGGAATTATAGCCAAGGACCTCCCACAGATCCAGCTGAGTTGGGAGTGCCTTTGCTGCCAACAACAGACTCTAGAACTTACTGTGGTTGGCAGAATAACTTCTGCACTGTCTCAGGTTATCTGCATCAGTGAATCTAGATGCAAAGTCACAAGCATAAGCACCTGATTGGTCAAGTTTAGGGGATGGCCATGCCCTAGATTTCAAGGTTCTAGGAGAACAAGTATATTGGCTTTTTAAGTTTCCAAAGCGTGGGTTCCAATCTTCTCATAAACAGTTTCAGATGATAGGCTCATGTGAGCGCACACTTCCCCACAACGAAACATTTCAATTAATATCTACTTAGGACATCAATTAAAAAATTGAAAATTGCCCCTACTTATTCTATTTCTAAGCTGGTTTCAAGAGAGGATGGCGAATGTTTTTTAAGTGCCCACTACAAGACAGACAATACTCAGGCTTGTGTTTCCCAAAGCATTTAAAGGCATTTTCCATGAAGAAGACAAGGTCCAGGTGATTTGGGAAATGAATATAAATGGAATTTCCCTTCCTTTAAGGAGTCACATGGCTGACTGACATTATTTTTTTTAAGATTTATTTACTTATGCATACAAGCACTGGGGTACAGGCCAGAGGTGCGGGGAGGTGAGAGAATCCACCAGACAGAGCAGGGGGCAGAACAGAGAGATGGACTGAAACACACTGCTGAGGGAAGCAGTGGGCCAGGCAGGAGAGGTCTGCCTGCGCCATGTGGGTCACCTCGCCAGCAGGCAGCAGGGATCGAACTCGTGCTGCAGTGGCTGCCATTTGCTTCACAGTGCGTTGCTTAACCCATTGCGCCACCAGGGAGGGCCCCTGACTGACATTATTAAGGGCTTCGAGAAATCCTGAGTAAAGGAAACTTACTGGGACACAGAACCATTTTTTTTTCAATGGCACGTACTGAAAGTTCACAAATTTAAGTATCCCAAAGAATTGATTTTGAGTGTACTGCTCAGGAGCTTCACCTAATATTATTTCATACAATCTTCATCAATCAAGTTTTTTACAAAAGAGAAAACAAAGATGTGGAGAAATAAGTTCTATTGCCTGGCTAGTGAATGCTGCCATTCAAAGCCTAACTCCTAAATGAATGCTTTAATAACATGATATTTACTTTATTTACCAGTCTTATTTCTATAATAAAGGTCTGTAGATGAAAATATGAATTTTTCACATTCTTCTACATGGCTGGACCCATTACTCAAAAATTATTCCAAGAGAAGCAGCTGGATACAAGGTGAAAAGCTGAGATTATTGTCAATCTCACTAACAAAAGGAATACTAATACTAATGACTAGGGAATAAGTTCTACCTAACTCTTAGAAGTTAAACAGGAAAAAACTCCATTGTGTGTGTGTGTGTGTGTGTGTGTGTGAGAGAGAGAGAGAGAGAGAGAGAGCATCAAGGAAATTCTATGGGTAATAAATATTTCTCTTAAACTTAGGTTGAAAGATCAACTTTAATTCATGAACCATTCATTATCTATAGCTATTACCATTACTTAAATACTTTTAAATGCACTCCTTTTCTCCCTTCTGCATTCCCCTTAATTTCATATATTTTTGAGGTTTAAATCTTTAATAGGGTTTACACAAAGACAAATGTGTACCAATTAAAATACATTGAGGGAAATCACCTTTTAATATGTGACTCACTGTAATCACTAATTGATCAAGTTTAGAATGACTTTCAATACTGAATCAGCTGAAATGAAGAGAACACCTGTAGCTCTCAAATCTGACTCATTAGCAACTGAGTGCAGTAATAGCTAGTGGTAGACTAGTGTTACTACTTAAAATGTGGTTGAAAGATCAGCAGTACTGGTATCTCCTCCTATGAGTTACTAAAAATGCAGTATCTCAATCCCCACCTAGATCCAAAAAATCTATCTGTATATTAATAAGACTGTTAAACGAAACATATATTAAAGTTTGGAAAGCACCATATCAGAATACACGCTCAGAATCAGGAAATCCAGGCTAGAATTCTTGTTATATCAATTCTTAATATATAAGCAGACAATTCAGCCTCTGTATGCTTCTATTCCCCAACTGTGAAATAAATAAGGATAACTGATCTCCCCACTTCTACACACTTTCATCTCATATAGTCTCCAGAGAACACCAAAAGTAATCTTGTTAAAACATAAATCAACTCATGTTACCACCTTACTAAAAAAAAAAAAATCCTTCGGTGGTCTCCACTGAGTTATATCCTAACTCTAAACATTACCCACAGGACTCTGGCATGATTTGAGTCCTGGAAATAACTATCTCCTCTCTACACAACCACATTATTCTTTCCATTTAATTTCTGGAATACTCTAAGTCCTCTCTGAACTCTAGACCTTTGTTAGTGCTATTCTCACTGCAATGTTTCTGCTCACACGCCCACCTTTCCCACAGCTATTCCACCTGAGGAATTAACTTTTACCAACACCCAAAGTGGCTTGCCAATGGCAACCCACACCAAAAGTTGGTCTCATTTTTTTTTATTACAGTACCCTGTTTCTCTCACAAAAAATATCAATTACAGTAATTGGCTTGACTTTCCACAATATTAAGCTCTCGGCATCTAGCACAGCATCCTACACAAGACAGGCTTGTAAATACTTGTAGAAAAGAAGCATGAACCTTTAATATTTAAAAATTAGGCAATGGAGGGGACTCCTGCAAAGGATTGGTCAGTGAGGTAGAAGCAAAAGTAGGTGATCACGGTATCATAAAAAGACAAAAGATGGAAAAGATTGTGTAAAATGTCAAAATGGGACATCCAGAGAAATGTCCATTGATGTTGCAAATAGAAATTACTTGATAAGTAATAGTTTCAGTGGGGTGGTAGGAAAAGGAAACCAGATTGAGTCAGGGAATGAAGTGAAGCAATATAGATGGCATATGTAGAAAATGCTTTTCAAAAGGCTGACTATACCTATAAGAAGAGAAATATAGGGCATTGGAAGATAGAAGGAAAAGGAGGTGAAGAGAGGCGACAATGTCAAGTTTAGTTCCTAAGAAAGCTGGCAGTAGGAAACTATTTAACCTCTACTTTGCCTTAATATAACAAAAACTGATGTGGGTTTTGAAGAGCATAAAATTAACCGAAAGGACAATACGACCTCTCACCTCTTAAAACTTGATATAAGTATTCCTTTGTATATGCTTACATTGTACCCTCTACCTATCACTATTAATGAAAAAATGTTTGCCACAGGGCAGGAAAGAAAAGTAATGGGTGGTGTGTACTTGGGAACCAAACCCTGGGAAAGGAGGAAATACACACTATCGGTGGTTGCCTCTAGGTGGCAGAATAACATAGCTTTATTTAAACTTCATGCTTTTCAGATCTTCCCAAATTCTCTAAAATTACATATCCATTTATGAGGTTTATAAACTTTTCCTTAAGAAAACAGTGACTTCTAGGCAAAAGGACACATCAAATTAAGAACTGTATGATCTAAATGAACATCTTACATTGACTGATGCCTACTCTTGGCCTTCCCTCTATCATTTGCTATTTAATCCTAAAGTTTGGCCAGCACACAATACATACTCAATAATTACTGATTTTATTTATTAATAGTACATTAAAAATGCTGTACAAATGTATGAATGTGGGTCAATGTCAGCCTAAATTCCCTGAAATCATAAAAAAAGATTACGGTAGTTTTTTTTTTTTTTAAACAGCTTAGAGGGCACTAATATGATATTCTTTTTGATTTGCAGTGATTCACTTTGTCTATCCACAGTCTCTGAAAATAATTCAGATGAAAACTGCCTAGATCAACCATATCAGGAAGCGGCAAGCTAAATTTTGAAACTCAGTCTGCTAGTCACTATTTGATTACACAAGTACAGTCATTACATTAATTGATCAGGTAAAGAGTAACACCCTCTGACTGTCAGACATTCCATCCAGCCACATTCTAATTATTACATTAATATCCACCCAACAAATGTTCTGCAAACCCATTTATCAATCTAATCACAGCTAATATTTATTGATAACCTGTTTATTATGCATTATCTCAAAGCTTTCTAACAACCCAGAGAAGAAAATTTTCCCTAGTTAATTGAGGCCAAGAACACCCATTCAAAACTTAACCATAGGTGAAGGACATATACCAAGGAAACTATGAAACATTGTTAAAATAAATAGAAGACAAAGATATGGAAAGACATCCCCTGCACCTGGACTGAAAGAATTAACATTATCAAAATGGCCATCCTACCAAAAGCAATTCATAGATTCAATGCCATTACAATAAAAATTTCAGTGATATTTTCAAAAAATTGAAAAATTGATGGAAAAAACCTTGAATAGCTAAAGGTCTCGTGACTAAAAAAAGGGGAATGGAGGTATCATAATTCCAGACTTCCAGCTATGCTACAAAACCATAATAATTAAAACTGTATGATACCAGAACAAAAAAAGGCACACAGACCAGTGGAACAGAATAAAAAACCCAGAAATAAACCTACAGATCTATGGACAATATTTGACAAAGGAGCAAAAAATACACAATGAAACAAAGTTTGTTCAACAAATGGTGCTGGAAAAACTGGACTGCTACATGCAATAGAATGAAGATAGACTACTACCTCTTACCATGCACAAAAACCAACTGAAAATGGATCAAAGACTTAGACATAAGACCTGAAACTATAAAATATATAGAAGAAAATATAGGCAAAACACTACATGACATACATCTCAGAAAATCTTTAAAGACACATCACCTAAAGCAAAGAAAGTGAAGGGAAAGATAAACAGCTGGAACTACAACAAATTAAAGAGCTCTGTATAGCAAAAAGAAACATTAACCAAAACAAAGAGACACCCCACTGATTAGGAAAAATTTTTTTGTACTCCATACAAATGATTAAGGGACTGATGACAAAGATCTACAAAGAACACACACAACTCAACAAAAAACAAAGTAAATGATACAGTCAAAACATGGGCAGAAGAACTAAAAAGACACTTCTCCAAAGAGGAAACGCAAAAAGTCAACAGACATATGAAAAAATGTTCAATATCCCTCATAATCAGGGAAATGCAAATTAAAACCACCATAAAATATCACCTTACACATATTTTAAAATGACACATATTTTTTAAAAAAAACTAGAAATAACAAAATGTTGGCAAGGATGTGGTTTTTAAAGGAACTCTCCTACATTGCTGGTGGGAATACAAACTGGTCCAACCTCTATGGAAAGCTGTATGGAAGTTCCTCAGTCTACTTAAAATGTAGTTATCATATGACCCAGCAATCCCACTCCTAGGGATTTACTCAAAGGACATAAAAACATTAATTCAAAAGCATACATGCAACCTTATGTTTATCACAGCATTATTTATAATAATTAAGACTCATTATCAACCCAAATGCCCAAATATAGATGACTGGATTAAGAAAATGTAGATCGGTAAGACCTGGTTATATAAACAATGGAATACTATTCAACAATAAAAAAAGATAAAACTAATGCCATTCTCAGCAACATGGATGGAGCTTGAAGGGATTATGTTCAGTGAAATAAGTCAGAAGGAAAAAGAAAAATATCGGATGGTCTCACTTATAAGAGGAATATAGGGGATCAAGAAAAAAATAATAATTATATCAACAACAAAACAAAATAAAAATAAACAGGCAACTACAAATCAGACATTGGGCAGGCAAGAGGGAGGGACTGGGATCAAGACAGGGATGGGAAGAGCACAAGCGACTATGGTGATGGTGCACAGGTAAACTGGTGGTGGAAATTCTATGGGGATTACACATAGAAAAGAAAACAAACACTGTAAGAAAAAAATAAGTAAAATAATTCAAAAACATTTTACTTTTAAATGCATACACTTGTTTTTGATGCTTCTCTGCACTGCAGTATTTGGGCAGGGAAATCAAAAGTGGAACCTGAAAACTCCAACACTGACCCTGGAGGAGCTACTGGTATCTAAGAACATATGTTGACACATCATCTACCCTTTAGTCTTCGAGACATGCAGATATTGCAGTCGTACTTTTTGTCATTATTCCAGGTCACTTAGAGAAATAATCTGGCATCAGAAGAATTATACAAGAAAATAAAGCTATCAAAGATACACAAAGTTTTGTCAACAGAGAGGAAATGGCTACATGCTTAAGGAGCACGTCTTAGTATTACTAACAAAAATAATAATGACAGCAGCAATAAATAATACAAATTAAGGAGGCAAGAAAGATATGCCTTCATACACATTTTAAATTGGTACATTAGACTACTAGGCTACCCTTTAAGAATCACCTTTCTCCCACTGCCTACTTCCTTATTAGAGCTGTATTTAGCCCAAAATAGCAAGAGGTTTTCCACTTTTGTCCACCTCTAACAGAAAATTAAAATTATCTGTCTTTAATCAAATGTAAAGAACTTATCCACAGAAAAGTCTGCCACTAATAGGTAACCTTCACTAAAGGCACAAGGAGCATTTAGTGATTATAAGGAAAACAAACTCATCAGAAGTCAAGCTACTTAAAAAATGAGTTTATGAGTAATATATGTATATATTTATGCATACAAGAGATGGGGTGCAGGCCAGAGTCACAGGGAGGGTGAGAGGATTCACCAGAGACAAGAGTGGGGAGCAGGACAGGCAGATAGACTGAAGTACACTGCTGAGAGTAGCAGCGGGCGAGACAGGAGAGGTCTGCTGCGCCATGTGGGTCATCTCCCTGCCCAGGGATTGAACTCGTGCTGCAGTGGCTGTGGAAACGCCACAGTGCGGCGCTCAACCCCTTGCGCCACCAGGGAGGCCCCAAGTAATATAAATATTACTGAGTAACCCATGAACCAACAAAGAGAGAAAATATAATAAGACATATGAGAATGTAAACACAACAGACCAAAACTATGGGGTGCACCAAAAGCATGATGACAAATACTTACAATTAAAAAACTAGAAAAATAATCTACCTTAAGGAATTAAAAAAAGAACAAAGTCCAAAGTCAGTAGAAGAAAGAAAATATCAAAGACAGAGAAGTGGGAAGAATGGGTAAAAGGAATCAATTGGATAATGGTGGATGGTACCTAGACCTTTAGTGGTGGGTGTGATGTGGTACATAATATTTATTAAGGTATGATGTTATATTCCTTAAACATATGAGTATTTTTACCTCAATAAGAAACAAAAAGAAAAATAAACTGAAAAGACAGCATAAAGAGCAATGAAACCAAGAGGTAGTTTTTTTAAAAGATAAAACTGACATTCAGCTAGACTAATCAAGGAAAACAGACAAGATTCAAATTAATTGAACCAGGTATGAAAAAAAGACACTGCAACAGATTCCAGGGCAAGACGTATCCAGAGACAACTATGAACAACAAATCTGACAACCTAAAAGAGACGGATAAACCTCACACCAGTGAGAATGGCACCTATCAAAAAAAGTAGCAACAACAAACGTTGGCGAGGATGTGGAGAAAAGGAACTCTCTTACACTGCTGGTGGGAATGCAAGCTGGTCCAACCATTATGGAAAGCAGTATGGCGGTTCCTCAGTCTATTAAGAATGGAACTTCCATAGGATCCAGCAATCCCACTCCTAGGAATATACCCAAAAGACACAAACACACCGATTCAAAAGAATACCTGCACCCCTATGTTCATAGCAGCACTCTTTACAATAGGCAAGACCTGGAAACAACCTAAATGCCCAAAAACAGATGAGTGGATCAGGAAGCTGTGGTACATATACACAATGGAATACTATTCAGCAACCAAAAAAGAAAAACTAGACGCATTCATAGAAACATGGATGGAACTGGAAGGGATTATGCTCAGCAAAGTAAGCCAGAAGACAAAAGAAAAATACCTGATGGTTCCTCCCCTAGGAAGAATATAAGGGAACCAAATAAGGATCAAGGAAAGGAATAAGAACAATTACAATAATAACAATAAAGACACAAGAACCAAAAATGAAAAGGCAAGGACAAATTGGGGACACTTGGTG
>JAGFMF010012302.1:351046-388787 GCA_019455555.1 Galemys pyrenaicus
TGCACTGGTGATATGGTGATGGGGAATACATGGGGATTACAATTAATGGCAAGTATATGTAAATTTTAAAATATTTTAATAAAAAAAATGAAAAAAAAATAAATGAAACTAAAAGGCCAAAAAAAAAAAAAATCTTCCATCAGACTCTAGAACCAGACAGTGTCCCTGTTGAATTTTACAAAACATTTCAAAAATAAATTACACCAATCTCTTCCAAGTGTAAGGGGGAAGGAACGAACACTTCTAAACTCAGTTTACAAAGCCAATATTACCCTTACACCAAAAACAGACAAGCATGCCACAAAAAAATTACAGGTCAATATTCCTGATGAACACAGATGCAAAAATCTTTGCAAAAAGCAAAGCAAATTAAATAAAACAAAACATTAAAAGGATTATACACTGCACCATTAATTGGGATTTATCCCAGGGATGCAAGGAGAGTTTAACACCTGCAAGTCAATGAATGTGATACACCACTCTAACAAAATTAAGAATAAAAAAATCATAAGATTATTTTGATAGGGAAAAAGCATTTGACATAATTCAAGATCTCTTTAAGGTGAAAACTCTCAATAAAGTAGTATAAAGGGAATATACTTTAAGAGTAAAGGTGATCTATGACAAGTGCAGAGCTTATACTAAATGGTGAAAAGCTAAAAAGTTTTCCTCCAAGATGAAGAATGGGAAGGATGCCCATCCATGCCACTTTTATTCAACATAGTACAGGAAGTCCTTGCCTGAATGAGCAATTCGGCAGGAAAAAGAAACAAACATCAAAAAACAAAAAACGAAAGATTGTAAGTAAAAAGTCCTAAAGATTCCATAGAAGAAAAGCCACTAGAATAAACAAATTCCATAAAGTTGCAGCACACAAAATCAATATACAAATATCTGTTGTTTTTATACACTGATAATTAGCTAAGAGAAAGAAATCAAGAAAATAACTGCATCAAATAGAATAAAATATCTAGGAATAAATGTAACCAGAGTTAAAACACCCCTACGCTGAAAAATATAAAACACTGATGATAGAAATTGAAGACAACACAAATTAAAAGATACTTCATGTTTATAAATTAGAATACTGTTAAAGTGTCCATACAACCCAAAGCAACCCTATCAAAATTCCAAAGGTATAAGTTGTAGAAATAGAACAAACAGTCCTAAAATTTGCATGGAACCATGTAAGATCCCAAATAGTCAAAGCAATCATGTGGAAGAAAGCTGAAGGCACCAAACTCCCTGATTTCAAGCCATATTACCAAGTTATGTTAATCAAAAAAGTATAATATTAGCATAAGAACAAATATATGAATTAGAGAATGCATAAATAAAGCCACACATATCTGGTCAACAAATTTACAAGAAAGCAGCCAAGAATATACAATGGGGAAACCCTGCTGGGAAAAATGCCCAGCCAAATGCCAAGAATGAAAGTGGTCTACTGTCTGACACTATACACAGTAAGAAACTCAGAACAGGTTGAAAATTTGAATATAAAACCTAAAGCTTCTAACCCAGAAGAAATACAGGCAGTAAATACAGTCCTTGACATCAGACCTTGGCAATAATTTTTTTATTTGACACCAAACATAAAGGCAACAAAAGGAAAAATAAACAAGTGGGACTGTTCACCAAACTAAAGTTTCTGCACAGCAAAGGAAACCATCAACAAATGAAAAGGCACCCTATCAAATGGGAGAAAATATTTATGACAGATATCTGACAGAAGGTTAATATCCAAAATACATAAAGAACTCATACAAATAAACTGCTTAAAAAATGGGCAGAAGCTCTGAATAGACATTTTTCCAAAGGAGATATATGGTGACCAACAGGGACATGAAAAGATGCTCAACATCACTAGTCATTAGGGAAATCAAAACCACAATGAGGCATAACCTCACACCTGTCAGAGCAGCTATCATCAAAACAAAAAACCAACAAGAAATAATGTGTTGGTGAGGCTGTGGAGAAAAGGGAACCTTTGCAGACTGTTGGCACAGCCACTATGGAAAGCTAAACTAGAACTACCTTATAACCCAGCAATTCCACTTCTAAATATATATACCTAAAAGAAATCAAGACATCAAACAGTTATCTGCATTCCCATGTTCCTATTATTTACAATAGTCAAGATATGAAAACAATCTAAGTTACAACTTATTGATATATGAAGAAATGGAGGTATGTATGCACTACTAAATATTATTATTCATCCACAAAAGAAGCTATCTTGCCATCTGTGGCAACACATGGATCTTGAGGACATTATAATACATGAAATAGGTGAGAAAGATATCATATGATCACACTTATCTGTGGAGTAAAACAAAAACCCATTATTGTAAAGCAGTGGCAAATCCATAAAATTTAAAACAAACAAAACAAAACCTGCACTCACAGATACAGAGAACAAATTAGTGGTTACCAGAGGGGAGGGGTGAAGGAGAGGTATAAGCAAAATGGGCAAGGAGGGGTCAAAACAGTCAAGCTTTCAGTTGTAAAGTGTAATTAAGGCATGGAATGTACATACATAAGGCATATTATGTACACTATAGCAAATATAGTTAATACTTTATTGCATATTTGAAAGTTGCTAAGAGGATAGATCTTAAAAGTTCTCATAACAAATTTTGTTTCACTGATATTAACTAGACCCCCCTGTAGAGATCTTTTTACAAAATATACAAATTATCAAAATGTTATGTTATAACCTTGAAACTAACATTATTATGTCAATTATATCGCAATTGAATTTTAAATCTAGAGTTCTAATCCTGGCTGTACAAAATCATATGAAACTGATTTTCAAAACAAAAACTGTCTGGTAATACAAATATCTGATTTAGTAGACAGGTGAGAAATTCATGTTTTCTAAGCTGTGTAATTTAGCTGCACAGCAAGACTTGAAAAACCACTTTGTTCTAGATAATTACCCTTTGCTAATTTGTGACTCACTTATGAATTTGCTTTTAAAGTAACTGGGGTATAAATAAAACAGGTACATGAGGGTTTGTTATGTTACTTTCTAACTATTGGCTGTTTGAAAATCTCATATATTTAATTCAAGTTAGGAGTTTATCCTGCCAGATCCCTCCATTCCATCCTCTACATTGTTATAGGGCACTCTCCCTCAAACTCATTATCTACCTACATCAAGTACATACACCTTAATCCAGGATGTCAAGGACTTGAACCCTGCTAACCTCTCTTGGCTTTCTTAACTATCAAGACTTTTGATAACTTGACTCAGCTTACTCTCTCTGCTAAAATGGCTGCTCCTTGTACATACTCTAGAGTTGAGCTCTTCTATGATGTCTTTACAGCTATTCTTTCTCCTAGAGCAAAATGCATCACTCCCTATTTTGTGCCTCCTACTATATCCTACATATACCCTCAATCAACAACCTTCTTATTTATGATAGTTTCCCTACTAGAGTTATTTCTGCATGAGTGGGACAGTATTGTATTTATCTTTACATTCCTATTGTCAGCTTAGGAATTTTAAATAAATTAATAAATGAGTGAATGACTATCCAGTAAATGTTTAAGCTAAAAAATCCAAGTCACAGTGAACTCTTTTGCTAAAATTTTCAACTGGAGAAAAACCTTTTTTTTACAACTCATTCAGTCTGCATTTTTCCATTCAACAAATAGTTATAAACATACTAATTGCAGGATATTATGATGAGTTGTATGAAAATGTAAAAAAAAAAGACAAATCAGAGAAAAAGGAAGATTAAAAGGAAAGGAAATATAAAAACCCACAATTATTTTACAACTTCCTAGCGGTCAAAGTAAAGCTGAAAACAACAACAAAAGCAACACAGCTTATAACATAAAATGCCCGTATAACACAAGTTATAATCTTTTCCTTTTGAAAATTTGGACGTTTAGAGATGATTAAAGTTGCACAAGGCAGAACACATCTTTAGCAAAAGTGAAAAAAATAGCCCAGTTTTTACCTTTGGGCATAGTGCTTTAGTCTAGAAAATGATGTCTTAGGAATAAACACCACAGCAATTTGGACATCCTCTTAATGACATGTGTAGAAATCTCTACATTTCTTCTTGTCCTATATTGAAAATCCTAAAAAAAAAATAAGTCCAGAAATTCTATGGAAAATTTTGTACATGTGGCTATTTTCTTGGATGACAATCAACAGCTTTCAGACTTGAGATCTGTGATGTGAAAAACATTAGGAACTATCACCCAACAAGAGGATCTTTAAAAGACACTGTCTGCTTAGATACCATATTTACATTTTCATTTATGAAACTCAGGTGTGTGGTACATCCCACATCCCCTAAAGCCTCATGATAGGCTACTCTCAAAAACAACAAAGGTAGTACAGGAAACCAAAGAAACAAATTTCAACCCTTTTTGCATTATTTAACTCCAATTCTCTCATTTCCCTGCATTTACAAAGGGAATATGAAGCATCTCCAGAGATTAAATCTCTTCTATGTAAAGGGAAATCCTGTATTCCTAGATAAATTCCTTTAGAGTCCTGTTAGCCTACAAAAAATACAGAAAAGTATAAATCTATAAAAAGGCTAGATTAAATATATTTCTATATAAAAGCTAGGTTTTTAAAGCCTTAAAATATTCTGAGAAAAAAATATCTATATGGAGGAGGGGGGAAACTCAGTAATACATTTATTTACTACCATATATATGTACATTATCTTTTTTAGAGACTGTATAGATCACTACTGGAAGAATGTCAAACTGAGATCAAGGACAACATACTAGAAAGGCTTGGGAGTCACTCAGAATTAGACTTAAATTTTATTTACTATGTATATGATCTTAGACAAGTTAGTGTATCTCACAGAGCCAGCCACCTAAAAAAGTCTATCTCACAAGCAGAGTAAGCCACATTATTATCTGTTCTATTTCTGTTATCATGCCACTTAAGAAATGAGATTTTAGAGTGAATCTCAACTATTTTGAGCTGGTTCAGATGTTTTGATGTAACAGAGAAAAAGATTATTTCATATGGCTTAAAAAAACAAGTTATTTATAGCTATTGTACACATAGCAGCAAACTCCTTTCAGTACCATGATAATAATCCCAAATTCACAGAGGATTAAATTCATTTAAGATTTAAAACAGTTTTTAGAAAAAGATCTTGTTTCAGCATATGGACAAAACTGGCTCTGGGTACATTTAACAGCACCACATACAGCCTGTCATGGAGTCATTTCCAATGTTCTTTAAATAAACCAAACAATGTGCTGTTTTATTTAAAACATTAAAATCTGTAACATGAAAGGTGTTTGCTGAAAATAACAGTATGCAAAAATACCCCAGTTCCTTGCCACCAACTGACCTTATGACCTTAGAACAATCTGGGCCTCAAAAATAAATAAAATGAAAATACAATACTAAAATCCCTTGAGACTCTGTCTATAATACTTTCCCTTCAATTCAAGATAAATGCTAGGTATTAAATACAAACAATCTGAACTATTCTCAAAAATGAAAGAGTACAAAGTAATCAAGCCAGTTTTCTCCTTGGCACAAACTCAGTGTTTTTTCTTTAAACGAACTAGTGTTCCAAATAATATACTTTTAAGCTAAGTATATATTTAAAAATAAAAAATCTTTCCTAGGATGAAAGATAGGAGTTAGTCAATAGCTTTGGATGGAAATAAAAGTACACACCTATTTCACAGCATTAATTTACCATAAAAAGCTAAACTACTGGAAGTGTTAGAAGATAATGCAGGTAAAGAGCCTTCTAATTGCAGCAAAGCATATCTTCCAGAAGCTATGCAACCTAGAAACTATAAAAGAAGACTATATAAAAACCAGAAACAGAAAATACTTACAATAGGATAAAGACAGGTTAGTATTTCTGATACACAAAGAACTTCCAAGAGTGAAGAAAAAGGCACTCAGATACTTCTGGTGGGAATGACAATTCAATATAACCTTTCTGGAGTTCATTTTGGTAGTAACCTATGAAAAGTCTAAATGGGTATCATCCTTTGACCCAGGAATAAATTCTACTTCTAAGGCTCAACACAGAAAGTGATTAAATACTGTAGATTCAAGCTTTGGAATGTGATGCTACCATTAAAAAAGAATGAAGTCATATGGTCGAACATATAAAAATAAGTTTAGTATGTAAATGTTAAAATGTTTAATAGAATATATATACAAATTGTCAAACTTCTGAAGTATGAATCAAAGGAGGCTGTCATTTTTTTGGGGAGGGGACTAATTTCTAACTCAAATGTTTATTATGTTTGAATTTTTAATAGCAAATGTTACTTTTATAGTTTAAAACAGTTGAATAGAGTGAGGGCAAAGAGCTTAGGAAATTTAAATTCAATCCCCATCTACAGGTTTATGGCATCCATAAACATACATGAAAACAGTGTCAAATTGAATTGTTTCATGAAAGAACTCCAAAATGACCTCATACTGAAAAGCAGTAATCATAGTCAAAAGGGTAAAGACACAGAGCTGCTTTTGACTTTTAGCTTTCTCATTTACTTTTTCACTTTCTTCAATTTCCCTGTTTTCTGGTTAACTTTCTTAAAGGGGACTACTTATTCTGAACTTCTATGGATGACACACTTAAAATACAGCATAGTTCAAAGAATATTGGACTAAGTAAGTAATCTTGGTTCAACACCCAACTCTACCACATAATCTTGGACAATTCACTTACCCTAAATCTGGGCCTATAAAATAAGGAATTTGATGTGGATAATAAAAACATAGGGTCTTACCCAGTACTTCTGTTGGACATGGAGAAGACTACTGTTTTAGGCCACTTGTAATTTGTTTTGCTAGAGACAGAAATTTGAATTCACCCATGAAGAAAATCTGCCTTTACTTTTAAAAATCAAACATCTAAAATGTTCTCAATAAAAGGTTGTCTTTCAAGTGATGGCTGAATCTCTCCAGCCTATATACTCTTTTAAGGCTTGCCAAAACATTTAAGGAGCAGGGACCTGAACTCCCCAGATTGGGTCAAAAGTGTAAGATACTCTAGGCTGCTGGAGTCAAGCTAGCCCAGGCAAAATTTGGCAGCTGTAAGGAGAATATTATCTACAGCAACAATACTGGATCTAACAAGGTCTATGCTCTTCTCTAATACTAATGTCTCCAAAATGCTGCCAGACATACAAACCAATTAAATGTACTGTTATGAATTATGCAGGAGAGTCTTTCAAAAGCTAATTTGGTAATAAGTATCAAAAGCATTACAGTTTTGTATTGCAGTTCTACAAATTTCTTGAATGCCACAAATTTCTTTAATAGGATGTTCCTATGTTTTGTTCCGTTAGTCAATATTTACTTCCAAAATGCCTACTATGTGCCAGGTAGCACTGTTTAGATTCATTGAAAAACTAGGATATAAACATTTGAATACAGGGCTTTGGTTAATTATAAATACTGTGAACAGAATACAATACAGTCATCAAAAACTTTACAGAAGGTAACATTATGACAGGGATTTAGAGTCAATATATTAAGTGGGAACAGTAAATTTAAAATGCCATTTCTATGATAGTTTGGACAGTTTTTAAAAAAAGACAATTTGGGGACAACTGAGGATATTTAAATGGATTGGACATTAGATAATATTAAGAAAATGAACAAATTCCATAGATGTTATAATGACATTCTGGTTTTATTATCTTTATTAATGCTGAAAGATTTCAGGATTGCCATTCTTACTTCAAATGCTTCAGAGAAATTTAAAACATATACATAAAAATAAAATATGGTAAATTTTTAACAATTGTTGGGATATTATCTTGTTACACAAGATGTTCATTGTGCAATCCTTTCAACATTGTATTTGAAAATTTGTTAATAAAAGTTGGAAGTTGGGTTAAAGTTAAATAAAGTTGGGAAAGTGTAAAACATCTTTTTTTCTGAAGTGTTTCTTTATGCTATATAAGCACAAAGAAAAAGCCCTGAAGAATATGCTGTGAACCAACATGTTAATAAGTATCTCTGAATGATAGGATTTCATACTACTGTGTTTCTCAACAAT
Organism: Galemys pyrenaicus; assembly: GCA_019455555.1. Taxonomy (NCBI): domain Eukaryota; kingdom Metazoa; phylum Chordata; class Mammalia; order Eulipotyphla; family Talpidae; genus Galemys; species Galemys pyrenaicus. Next base: position 359,077 of record JAGFMF010012302.1, read on the forward strand.
AAGCCTTACGCAATCATGAAGATCATTTAAAAATATTCACCAGAGTTTTTAAACATAAATTACAAAATAAGCAACTAAAAAAAGTCCCATTCCCAAAGCATTCTTATTAACACTTTACAAACTCTAAAGTAGCATGAATGTAATACTATTTAAATAATATTTAATGTCATGCAAGTTAATAACATTGTAGGGCCGGGCAACGCACTATGAAGCAAACCGCAGCCACTGCAACGTGAGTTCGATCCCTGCCGCCGGCCGGGGAGGGGACCCACATGGTGAGGCAGACCTCTCCTGCCTTGCCCACTGCTCCCCTTAGCAGTGTGTTTCAGTCCATCTGCCTGTTCTGCTCCCCGCTCTGTCTTTGGTGAATCCTCTCACTGCCCTGGACTCTGGCCTGTACCCCAGCTCTTGTATGTATAAATAAATCTTTTTAAAAAACTAAAAAAAAAATAACATTGTAGTGTGGGCATCAGTTTTTCAAATTTTTATTTACATGAGCGATACATAACATTTTCACAACATGAAAGTCTCAAGAAATTCATGGCAACCACTGTGGGGGGGCAGGGAATGCTATGTTAAAGTTTTATTAAAAAGTCTTTTCCTTTTACCTATATTACCTTCCCCCTTAAAAGATGATACAAAAATAAATGTTAAAAATGATTAACTTGGAGGGGGTGGTAAACAATTTTTCTTGTATTATTTTCTATAATTCTGTGTATATCAAATTTCTCAGTAAAAGAAATGCAAATATTTAAGTCTAAAGTACTCCCAAATGACTTGAGTGCCCAAAAATGAGAAGACATTTTCTAAATTTTCTTAAATTAATTCAGTGATTACTAGCAAGTGACAGGTGAAAAAAATTCCTTTTAGAGGAAAGTCAGGGTACTCTACTATAAGAGTACTTAACACCCTTAAGGAGCTCATAAAATCTAGATCAAAAAAATAAACACATCTAAAGTACAAGCCTTGTGAGGAACTAGTGTTTGAGACAATTGATAAAAATGTAACTTTCATCTTTATAGCACTGAGTTCACAATGTACTTTTTGTGTATCTTGCTCCTAGTAAAGTGCTGTGTAACATTCGGATATATTACTATAGCACATTCTGTTCACTCCTATTATTGCACTGATTCCTTTGAGTGTGATTTACAAACCTCCCTCTCCTAGTAAACCATGTTGCCCTCCATTCTCCAGTTGCTTATCTTTGTGTTCCCAGAATCTGCAGTATTATGTCTTTAAATATTTGAGTGAATGAAATATCAACTCTGCCCCCTCCCAAAAAAGGATGAGCTAGTTGTACTAGTTCAGTGGTAATTTGTCCCAAGTAACAAAGTTGTTATTTATTTTATATAAATATATAATGGCCTTATCTTTTTCGGATACATCATTTCAGTTTAATGCTCAAAGCAACCTCTAAAGTAGGCTTTTTGATTGTCATTTTACAGATAAGAATGAAATTTTTTAACTCTAGGCTGACTCAAATCCTAATTTATATGCAGTAAAGCCATCTCTTTACATACTCCACAGATCACTAACTGCGTATCTTTATGTAACAAATACCTTGAGTGATGGGTAGAGGAAGGGGGAAGGGAGAAAGTGGAAAACAAGTTAAACCAACAGGTCAGAGACTAGAGACCAGGTGTATGTTCATCCAAAGACTATGTGAACTGGTATAGTGTCAACGGCATGTGCCAATCTGAAAGTCAATCTTGGCTTAAAGGTTTTTCTTGATATTATATATGTATTTACATAAAACATTTAAGGCCTTCTCACATATCAGGAGTTTCAAAGACTGAGGACAGATACAGCACTAAGAAGAGCTTTGAGAAACAGAGGTTATAAAATGTATGGATAAAGCAGAGAAAGAAATGATAACACAAAGGAAAAAGCTTTATAAACATTTTCTCACAGTCTGTAACTGGACTGGGTGTTTAAGAGCAGAGACCAACTCTCATTCATGAAACCATACCTCTCAATTTTAAGGTCAATACCTTAATTTCAGAAACACTCAGTAAATGTGTGTTGAACTGAATAGAGGTAATATGTGAAAGAACAGAAAGATAATATAAAAAAAACCAAGGATTTACATTTATTAAACACTTATGTGTCAAGCACTATACTTTAGATAAAATGTTAACAGATATTTGCCTCTTTCTAATCTACTACATCTGGTGCTACTCAAGTATGTTAACAGTGGTGATATTGATAACTATTAGGGACTACTCATTACGGGTTACTAAGGTTACAGCAGAACTTGAACAAACTTGAATAGGGGACTGTGTAGATGGAGGGAGATCAAGCTAACCAATACATATATAGTGAACATCACCACAGAATTGGGAAAGACCCTTCAGAGGGTACTGAATGTGATCCCTAGGACCTGGCAAAGAGAAAAATGACATCAATGAAACATTCAGTCATCAGTGACCCAAGTATTAGCCTCCAAATGACCAAAAAACAATTCCATTCTTCCACTACTGATGACCCCAACACAGACCTGAAGGTTACAGACAGGTTTTACTATCCGGCCAGTAATTCATTACTGTGACTGCCCATCTATGTGTTATTGGAGGGACTAAGTGAAATAGTATGTAAAATAAATTATCATCTACTAACCAACTACAGTGTACTAATATCTTACATTTTCTCACTGAATCCCAGTAACTATGAATAGATATTTTTTACTAGATGAGGCCAACTGTTAACTTTCTCCAAGTGACAGGATGAGTAAATAAGATGGCCCCAAAACCAGAATTGCCAGTTCCCATCTTTCAGACTACTGGTATATGTGATAGTCTACAATCTGTCTTCTACAATTATTTTTTTACTACTAGCAAGGCCTTTCAAATTTTTCCACCTATATTCAAATAAGAAGGTAGGAGAGCATAAAGAAGCAGCCTGTGGAGGCTAGGTAAAAAGAGGAAAGCGGCACTGGGTAGAAAGCTCAAAACTACCAATGGCAAAGAAGGAACTTCTTTTGACTTCATCTTAATCTCATTAGTAAATTCAAGATCTGGGGCAGAAATATACAAGAATGAGCCTAAAGCATCTTGACACATAGGATAAAAAGAGATTATCACAGACTACTACTGTCAGTTCAAGAAGAATCAGAAGTCACTTTAAAAGATTCTCATTCAGTGGAACAACTTAATCTTCACATAAGATTAAAACTGCAATGAATTGAAATTCAAGCTTTTCTCTCTCTCCCCCCCAGACCCTCATCTTTTGAGAGTATTAGGAACCAATTCATTATCTTGATAGCAGTGCTTGAAAAAAAAATGAACAGAGAAAAAGGTTTTTAAATGAAGTATTTATCCATCCCATCTTATATAACAATACCACTTATTGTTTATAAAATTATTTGTTAATTTATCAAAACAAGATGACAACATTTTACAACTCTCAATGAATTAATAAATCTAAGCTTTGGGCAGCAATGACTGTTAACACCCTCCACCACCACCACTACTCAACCCCTCTTACCCCTGCTAATCGAAGACAATTTTACAACATGATGAATATTGCGAAGGAACATACCACCATCAATGTTCTTGCCAAAGAGAATGAATCTGAATTTATAAAACCTCTGGATCCAACTGTCAATTTGCAGGAATTATGGAGGACAGAGGAACATGTTGAACTGTACTGAGTATGCAATCAGCAAAATTTAGTTTGTGGGAAACGCTACAGGACAAATGACTTGAGGTCTTCTACAGATAAAAGGCAAGGAAGAAAGGGAAGCTGTAGATATTTAAAGTTTTAAAAAGTGAACAAAGTAAATTATAGTGTCCAGGGATACACACTTGGATGACAAAACCCTAACAAAATGCAGAGATTATTATAAAGTCAAAATTGTAGATACTCTCCAGAGGTAGGGAGGACACCTAGGAAGTGTGTTCTCCCTACTGGGGAGGAAGGGACAGGTACTGAAATGGGTACCTAGATAGATTTCTAGAGGAATGGCATAGTTCTATTTCTTGACTTGGGTTGTAGTTACAAGTATTTGCCTTAAAATAATTTATTGACCTATAAATTTGGGGTTTTGGGGGTGGTTTTCCATATCTGTGTTCTATTTTTCACAAAAAGAAAACATTATCACATAAAGTTGCATATATATGTCATGACTCCATTTTGTATGAACTGTCCTAAACAGGCTAATCTATAATCATTACATAGACTGGCGGTTACCAAGCACCACTGAGGTGATTAGATGAGTGAAAGGGAATGACTACCAATGGGTACTGGGTCTCCATTAGGCCGATGAAAATGTTCTAAAATTGATGTGGTAAGGGTTGCTGTACAACTGTGAACTAAAAACCACTGTATATTTAAAATGAGTAAACTGTATGGTATGTGAACTACACCACAAAGTTTTTTTTAAGTCACTTAAGCCATGACACAATTTTAAAACAGACTCCGGCAGAGCCTGAGAATCTGCATTTCTGACAACTTCCTAGATGCCACTGCAATTGCTGTAATCAGGATTACCTTTTGAGGATCTCAAAACTGAGTCTAGCTGAAGGCAGTTCTAAACAGCACTGAAGAATGAAGTGTTTTACTCTCAGAATGAGAAAAAAGTCCAGAAAAAATGTTAACACTCCATGCCAAGCACTGTTCTACTTGTGTTTCCCTGACTATCCAAATCAGAATCTCCTGGGAACTTGCTGGAAATGCAAATAGTCAAGTCCCTTCCAGACCTACAGTATCAGAAATTCTGGGGGTGGAACCCACCAGTGTTTGTTTTTTCTAGATGATTTTAATGTTCCCTTAAGTTTCGGAAGACTGAACACTGTTTTAAGCACTTTACATGTACTAACTCTGCTAAACTTCTCCAAAACCCTATGAGATGGTAACATTATTATTACCATCTTAAAAATTAAGAACTGTGACACAGAGGTTAAATAATTTGTACAAGATGATACAGCTGGTAAGAAATGAAGTCAGAACTTGAATCCAGGGACTATGGCTCCAGAATTCATGTTCTTAATCACTGTGCCAAAAATGTCTTTTTACCTATTTTAAGAACTCAATCACACAATACAATAATCAAGCATTAGTAATGGAAATAAGGGAAAAAACAAAGACCAGGAGAAACATGTCCTACTATAGACATGCAAATAAGAAAATGATAACAGAAAATAATGCATCACTAAAGCCATCTTCCAAAATTGTTCCCAAATTCCCCAAAATTCCAGAATAATGATCTCTGGTATCTAATTATAAGCACTTAAAACCTGGGTTGTGCTAAAGGTGATACCTAAATTCATGGCATTATATTCATACTTACCAATTCTTAAAATCAAATGATGATACTAAGAAGTCATTCCAGAAAATGACTAGGTCATTTTTAAATGACCTAGTCATTACTTAAAAATTACTGAAAAGGAAAAATTTCCTTCAACATCTAAGCTAATGACAATCAGAATCTTGGAGTTGGAAAGAATTTTCACATTCATCTAGTCCAATTAACAATCTAGATTTGAATTGATTTATAATACCAATCTCATTTTAATGATACATTCATAAAGCAAATTCCAATTTTCTATAAAATCCCATGCTGGTATCAATCCATGTAACCACAGTAACTTTTAAAGTTAAGTGGTTAAAAACTTTTTAGGGGAAATGAAAGTTGAAAAATGCTCAGGTTAACAACTCAAACAAAACCTACAGTTGTTTTACTCAATAGAGAATCACCCCACTATCAGAAAGCAATCCTATAACCAGAAAACCAAGCTGGTCAACAAGTACATCAAGTTTTAGCAACTCTACTCCTATGACACATCAAATGAGAGAGCTTCTAAAGAATCTCTGGAGCTGAATTATCCCTAACATTAACATATAAACATCTGGTAACTAGTCATTGAGGAAACCAGTCAGAGAATAATACAGCAAAAACACCCAGGTCTAGTGCTTGTGACTATCAATCTGATGGTGAGGTCACTAGAGTCTCGTATATGTATGAACATATCCAATTTTAACAACTTAATCTAACTACAGGAGAGGTAACATGGAATGTGAAGAGCAAATATTTTCGAAGTAACCAAGTCTGGCATTTCAATACTTTGGAGTCATGGTTGAAAAAATAAAAGGGGAAAAAAACCCCAACACCCAACAGCATTTCCATTGCAAATAGAAGTCATTCAAATAATAGCAATAATTCAAAAACTGAAATGCACACAAAGCTGTTCCCAAAATCTACAGTTATCTTAGTCTTACAAACTCAGGATTAGATTAAGTGACCTTGTTCAAACTTCCTAACTACAGAAAACTCAAAACAAGCGCAAATATATAATCACTGTAATACCCAATGTGTTCAATGTTCTGTTGCGCAAACGTAATTTCCAAGAAATCACTTAATACTTAGTCAATTTTTAATTAGAGATCTAACTTCTCCATTAAAGAACTGAAAAGCTATGATCAATAGCACTGGTGATTCAGTCATATTTCATCTAAATTCCTCAAAAACTTCCATTCATAACCTCTGTCCTCTATGCCCCTTCAACTTGGAATAACTCTCATTTAAAGGTAGGCACAACTGGCCATGTTCAACCTCCATTTGTGCTTAAACTTACAAGGTTTTGATGATGAAAGGGACATATAGAAGATCCCAAAATAACTAATGGTACAAAGTGATGAACAGTTTAAAGGCCTTTATGTTGGAGGAACATCATTTCCCCCAGAAGAAATTAAAAACAAGATATCTATGAGTGCCTAGATATATGTATCCTATTTGAAAATCAGGGTATAAATAGGTCTCAAAAACTGGGTAGTACTGCTATTTCAAAAACTTTATTATAACCAGAAGGACTCACCACTAAGTAGTAACAACGTAGAAGTTATAGGTCAGAATAACTGAGATACCAGCATCATAATAAAAAGCAACATTATAAGATAGTATTAAAATAACTAAATCACCTAAGAAAATTGAAACTATGATTTAAAAAACCCCAAAGGTATAATCAGGTCATTATCTAGGAATCATTAGCTTCCACCAGGAGGCCTACTTCTCATGTGGAGCAGTAACTGGGGCCAAGACAGGGAAGTGGACTCAAGTATCAATTAAGTCAGATTGGGACTGTAAAAGGAATCCATGACTATTTTGGGATAGTTCCTAGACCAGCACTATCAACTCCAACCGGGAAACAAGGGACACAGGAGATTACTGCCATTGTTCCATTATAATGGAGGTCTTCTAGGGTCTCTAACTTAACAAGAATGGATTAGCATACCCCTACTGGGATGTAATCACCAAATGTGAGGGAAACTCTGTAGGACAATTTCAACAAATAGGGAGGGGAAAAAAAACAATAGCTAAGGAACCTGCAGATCTGAAAGATAAAGCAATCCTCCTTTGTGGTAAATTTTATTGATTGGATCCTGATTTAAACAAATAACAAAATTTAAATACTAATTTCATTTTTGATATATCTTTTAAAAATCAGTTTTTTGGTGATAATGGTTTTGGAGTTATGTTTAAAGAACCCTCTATCTTTCACATACAAGTATTTTGCAAACAGAAATATGACTGCAAAGGTTTGTTTCAAAATGGGGGAGGAGAGGCAGGTAGTGGGCAGAAGCATAAATGAAACATAATGGCTCCAAGTTGGTAACTGTTAAACCTGGTACACAGAGAGGTATCACATACTATCCAACTTTCATGTCTGAAAGTTTTCATAACTTAAAAAACAAGTGTTAGACATAGATAGTATCTTGCAATTTTATTTTTTACACGATGTTTAGAGTAACTTAAAAATCATGTATAGATAAAATCCATTTAAACAATTTAATTTAGTAATGAGCTCCATTTAAACACAAGAAGCAACCAAAGCCACACCAGTTCAAAAACAGAATGGAAATAAACACCCCCACCATCTCCATTCCAAGAAGTAAAATACAAATACTATCCACAAAGATCTACAAAAACTAACCTAAAATCACAGCCAATTATACTCATCCTGGTGGGAATTCCAACACTGCTCCAAACACTTCCTGAACCTTCCTGACTAAATTGGTCTGCTGGTTCTCTGGAGCGGTAACTCACAGGTCAGACTATGGGAGGACCTAAAAAAAAAAGTGGGGGAGACACACCATTTATTAGGGTGTGAGGGAGTCAACTATTGTACCAATGCTCAAACACAATCACAATCATAGGCAATAGCCCTCATATTAACAATTTCGAGCAGTAACTAGAATTCAGAAGCAACAGCTACATCAATCCTTGTAGTATGACATTTAAACGACACCACTGAAAACTCAGTTTTCAACCAAAGTGAAATCACATGGTGATCGTTTGTCTACAATCTTATAATCTCACTAAAAAATGATACTAAGGCAATAATAAAGATTTTTTCATTGGAAAAAATGCACACACAAAAATTATTTTTCTCCTTCATACACGTTTTTAGTCATACTGGGGGATAAACAATAAAAATCTTGGAAACTCAAGTGGAACTCTACCACTGAACCTTAACAAAGTTTTTAACTGGTATTGCTACTTCTTCCTCTCTCCTAACAGAGATAGGTCATACCTATCATTCCCAGATTTAATCTAGTTCTGAATGAGAGTCAAACTGAGGCTTAGTTAATTTTGATCACTGCTTGACCCATTATATAGAGCACCAAGGAAAATTCTCAAAACACAGTTGGAGGAAGGAAAAATTTCTACTACCTCTAAAGCATTTCAAATAAAGCAAATCCTAAAGCTCAAATGGTGAATTTTTAATCCTAGTAAAATTTTCAGTCGAGTTCCTATTTCAAAACCTATCATCCAAAGTAATTACAAAAAACACTTTAATGTTGCACTAATCAAAATAATAACAGTAAGGGAAACTATCTCCAAGTTTAATAGTCACTTTTACTTAGGAAGAATGCTACAAAATGTAAAATGGCAAAAACACAATAGGAGGTAATATATTAAAGACCTGGCAGTAATTCACTTTGTATTCCAAACACTCTTATCTAAATTCTCTTAGTTAATTATTCTGCTCAAGGAAGTCCAAATAACAGATCCCAACTGTGATCTGAGGGATCACAAAGAAAGGAAATAGGGGAAATGCAATATGAACATCTGTAACACTATATAATCAGGAGAAGTTCCCTTTATTACTTCACAAAGTATGACACCAAATTTCATTACTTTAGTAGAATGAATGACAGTCTGCCTTTGAAGGAGTGGAAGAAGATCACAGGCAAGGGATCAGGCATCCCCTTCCACAAGGCAGAACTCCTGGGTGTGGTTCTTGACAATAATATTATGAATGGTGGTCATTCCAGGACAGTGATTTTCCTGAAATTCCTAGAAGAATTAAAAGAACTAGTGGAAGTTTAACAGAATGGGAATCACATTCAAATATTATGAATCACTGGATCAGAAGACTCTGGTCTATAGAGGAAAAAACAAAATGATAGGACTAGCCAAAAAGTAAAACAAAAAAATTACAGTTAAAATGACAAAAATCTCTTATTCTTTCCCAGATCATAAAACTACCATATGACACAGGTGCATCTGCCAATTTGTCAAGAAGTATTAACAGTTCATTGTGTATCTACAAGCTTGGCACTTTACAATTAGTCTAGCCCGAGCAACTCTACGTGCTATTATTCCCAATACACAGATGCAAAGACTAAGAACATGAAAATTTTCCCAAGGTTACAAAGTTCAAGGGGAACCCAAAGCACACAATATTTCCATCATACCAGGACGCCTCCCTTGACTGGGAATGTTGGTGTCTCCTCAATCTAGGCAACACTGGGGGCTAAGAGAAAATAATGCCGAATGTAATCTAAAAAAGAAACAAATGATAGGGAATTAGTTGCCTATAGTAACCTTGTAAAGGGGAGTTGGGGGAGAGGGAGTAAACAGGGCAATGAATGAGGGCCAAGAAATAATCTATCAAAGCTATTTATTTCCTAGCACATGGAGAAATGTAATGATGTATGACAGATGGATACACCTTCTCTCTAGGGGATTCAGGTCCTGGAAAGAAGAGCATGGTGAGTGGGGAATAGAAGGATTAATAAATGAAAATGCTAAGAGGTGGTTAGCAAAGATAGATGTCCACAGTCCAATAGGCCACAGGAACTCAATAGGAAAGGCAGAGAAAATGGGTGGTTTCTGAGCTTTGGGGTAGGTAGAGATGTCAAAATACAGAGAAATATAAAAGTTGGTTTATTGGAGAGTTATCTTCTACACTCTTTTAAGTTTTTTTTGGGGGGGGCTGGGGGAGGGGAGGGGTAGAGGGTTATAAAGAAGGGAAAGCTTACGGCCCCGAGAATGAAGAGGCTACGAAGACAGCAGTCATCCAAGCGCCAACCCATTCATGGCTCTGCTTAAGAGTGATCAAGCAGCACGCAGAGTTAGACAAATCAGTGCCCTGTGCTCTGATCAGGGTCTGATCAGCATGAAGACCTGAGGAAATGAAAGGCTACCATGGCTCCATCCACAAAGATGGAGTAAGTGCATGGAACAGGAAAGGCTCTATTCAATGCCTGCATCAAGGGGGTCCAATGGACAGGCCAAGGGACTAGAGCTAAGCTCTTTCTTAGTAGGATTGGGCAAGAATGACAGTGTCAAGCTTGACTCCCCTCCCCTTTAAATATAAGCCTCAAATATCCATGTAGATCAGGAAGAGTCAATGGGGGAATAAAATTAGGGGATAAAGCGGAGTATGTCAGAGGCACCAAAGCTTTATCCCTAAACCTTAGTTCAAAGGCCGTGGGAGTTGGGTAAGTAGAGCCCAACTCTATCCAAGAAAAACTAGGGGGTTCATTTAGATCACTGCATGGGGTGGAGAACGAGGCAGGCCTACAAAAATGTGGTGGGGAGGGAGCCGATCGTCGTAGGCTGGTCCCCTCTCCCTCACAGCCCGATGCAACCTCCCAAACCCCACTCCCAAACGAACTCATGCCCCCCACCCTTCCCAAGCCGCCCACTGCCGCGGCGACAACGGAAGCGTTGACCGATTGGTGGGGCAAAGGCGGGCCCACACGCGGCTAAGGCCCGGGAATGGTGTCGCCACAACCCACTAGAGACGGGGTGGTCGTCTTCGCCTCAGTTTCGGTTTTTGGGCCCCTCGGCCTTTAAGCAATCGTCACCTCCTCAACGTCGGGTACCTGAGAGGCGTCACAAACGCGGACTGCCAACAGCTCAGTCCCGGGTCCTGGCCGGACAGACATCAGCTTCCGCCGCCATCTTAACAGCAGGCGAACCGACCCTAGTCACTGCCCCCCCACCCCCAAGCTACCTCCGCCACCGCCAACGAATCCCACGAGGACGTTACCCACTCCCGCGAGAACTCACCGGCTAAGAACAGCACAAGCCGAAGACGTTGCCGCCGCCTCCGCGGCTGTGGCAGTCCGTACCCTAACCGCGGCCACCTCCGCGCGTTCCCGCGAGAACCTCCACCGGACGGGAAAGCCAGAGCCCAGCCCTTCCCAGACCCCTCCTCCTACCAAAGCCGAAGTCGCTGCGGCTTCGCTCTCCCCTACTCGAAGCGAAAAGCAAATGACGCACAACCTCACGAAGCACTGAGGGGCGGAGCCAATCTCCTGCCGCCAGCTCCCGCATGCGCCTTCAGAACTATCGCGATATTACGTCTCCCCTTCTGCGAGACCCACGAATTCACCGCAGGATGCCACCCGCGCCTCGCCTTTAGGAAACAGGAGATCTCGCGAGACCTGGTGCACTCTCCTAAAAAGGAGAAAGGCGGTCCTTCATGAAAATGACTGGGAGTTTTTTCAGGGGAAGGAAGGACCTCCCGTCCTGCAGGATCTGGCCTACCACGAGGTTTCCGACCCACTGCGGAGCTGGCTGCCAAACCTCGCGATGACAGTGCTCAGCGCCAAATCTCGGCCATGTCCTGAAAACTGCCTCCGCCCCCGATCTAAGGTGTCTAGAGCCCAGTGCTTGAGGAAATTTTCAAAAGTCAACCTGTTTATTCTCACGCTTCCGGGCAGAGCTGTGCCAATTAGCCAAACTCCACCCTGGGAGAGGAGCAATGGGTCTCCCATTGTTACCTGCCTATAGGAATCACATACTATTCTGGACGAACATATTAAAAGACCTTCAATCTCACAATAAGCATGCAAATGCAAACAATGACATAACATTTTTTTGCCCATTAGATCGGAATATTAAAGACCGGTAACATCCTTCCCTCGCCGCACTGCAGGTTAACCTGGATCCATCTTAATCTAACCAAAGACTCATATAGTTATTTCTAGCTCCAAAGCCAGATTTTAACTCCTGCGGTTTTACTCTGTATAGCCAGGAGATCCAATAAAGTGGTTTTCTTCAAACAAAGGACTCTGCCCTCAAAGGAAAATTTAAGCTTCCACGGGAGGGGGGGTTAGGGTGAGAGGGTTGTGAGCTTGAAGCTTTTAATATGGCAGTTTTTCCACGTCTAATCATCAGTGTTTTTCCAATAAATCTTGAGATCCAATCTAGTTCGATTTGTGGCCTTTTCTATTTTAATACATTGTTCTGTCCATTTTAATTAAATATTGTTATTTTACTGTACATTTTAATAGCCGATAGTACAAATTCACCCACCTTTACTAATGGTTTAAAATATATTCTCGGTATTCTTAGCTATCTTTTTTTTTTTTTTCAGATGAACTTTAGAAATATATTAAGTTCCCAGAACTTGGTAATTTATTGCAATTGCTTCGATTGTATAAATCAACATAGGAAAAATGAACATCAATACAAAATTGAGCCTTCTTATCCAGAAGCATGGTACCCTTCTTCTCCATGTATGCAAACGTTCTTTTGTAGTTTACTTCTAAATATTTTTATTCATTTTTCTTCTATTGAGAATGGGTTCTGGGGTTTTTTCGGGGTAAAGTTTTGTAGTTTACTTCTAGATTTTTTTTAAATTTTTCTTACTATTGCAATTTTTTTAAGTATTAAATTTTCGAAATGCCTTTTGCTTATAGATAGGAAGACTTGATATTTGCCTATTCTGTAACCGGACAAATAAAAATACGTTCAATTTCACTAGTAATCAGGGAAAAGCAAATGAAAACAATGACATACCATTTTTTGCCCTTTAAATTGACAAAAATTACAGAGTGGTAATAATTCGTGCTGGCACGACAGTAGAAAAATAGGCACTCTCGCACAACATCGGAGAGTGTAAATTAGTATAGCCTTTTGGGAAGGCAATTTGGACAAATCTATGAAAATTCAAAATGCACGCACACTTTGACCCAGAGATTTCTCATCTAAGGATTTCTCCTACATAAATACTCATACATGTGCAAGAAACATACATATACACAAACCCATTCATTATAACGTTGCTTGTAATCCCCCTCCCCCTCCCGCCCGCAAAAGGGAAACAAGCTATTACAGTGTACATCAATCGGGAAATGGTTAAATAAACTGTAGTACAATCATACAGTGCAGCTTTTAATATATGAGATAAATTTAGATTCCCTGACATAGTATGACCTACAAGGCATATTAAGTTTTTTAAAAAGCAATTTGCTGAAATAAGCTTATGTGTGGGTACCATTTAGATACCAAAACATACATATACAACGCCTAGTAGTTACCCGGGAAGCCTGTCTGCCCGCCCCTCACCTTCCCCCGATCTGAGGCCGCCCTCCACCAACCGGTGAGAGAAACGCCGAAGGCCCAGCCTCTACTCCCTCTCTAGGGCCACTTGGCCCAGGATAATGCCGGTACCTCGCATCCCCACTGTCTGTCCACCGCTTTCTTGCCGCGCCGCCGGCCGGCTGGCCCGCTGCCCCTGAAGATGCCGCTAGCTTTCCGCCGGCGCCCGCCAAGGCCTGGGGGAGGGGGAGAGAAGGCGGGGTTGAGGGACGGCTGGGGCAGGCCTCCGGACCACTTCACTAGCCTTTTCCCAAAGCTCCCCAAGGCAACCACCTCCGCTCCTCCGGAAGCGTCCCGTGGGAACAATCCCCTGCTAGGAGTCTAGGACCCACGCGCCGGCAGAGCCCGCCCCTCAGACTGGGGGAAGACACTCACCTCGGCGGCAAGAGCTCCGCGGGACCCGCAGGAGAGTGCGGGGTCCGCGGCCCTGCTTCTGCCCGGCTCCCCTCTCTCGCCCTCGGTGGAAAAACCTCCCCCTCCGCCTCTCCTCACCCTTGATCTTAGGCTCCACCCCCTGCTCGAGAAGGCCCGCCCCTGCCCCTTGGGAGGGCGCTCCCTCAGCTGTAAGGCCGGGTCCCCTATGGGGGACTGCGCCTGAGCTACTCTAGGCGAGGCAAACCCAACCATAGAGGATATATGGTCGCTAAGGAATTGGATTTGATTCGAAACACAACGGAAGCCTCTGAAGGGTGACGTGATTTGATTTGATTTACGTTTAAAAATGAACAATCTTTCCAGCTGCCTTGTGAAGAATGGAGGATAGGAGGGCGAGCGGGGACACGGAGTGGAGGGCGGGAGAGAACTGGGGTGCTGACCACAGAGAGTTTACACCGGCCAATCCTCCTAACACTCACTTCAGGTACAAAGTAAACCCCCAATAAAAATTCTCTCTTTTTTCTCTGGTATTATTTGGGGTGGCAATGCGATTGTATAGGAGCTTTAGAGGATCTGCAGCTGTGACTTCACAGGAATTAAAAGGATCTGAATGTACGAGGGGTGAGAAGTGTTGGAGCTTTGATTTGCAATGCTAGATAAGGTTTAAATTTTGCACAAAACAAAGTATTAACTCAGTACTTTAAAATATAGAAACAAAAGTGGTATCCAAAGCATCCTTTGGATACTTTATTATCCAGCATAAAGGAAATGAAAACTGAAACTATATCCTTCAGTTCTCATTCCAACCCTTCAGAGCAAGTGATTCATGCCCCTTATTGAGAATCGGATGAATGGATTCACTGCCCGCCAAATACACTACACAGAAAATTTTGTGTACAATCTCAGCTTTATGAAAATAGATTTGAGATAGATTAACACATAAAATATTACCAATTTTTTTAATAGATGAATGTTATCCCGTTGACAGATTCTTTAACCAAAACTCCAACCTTTACTAATGGTTTAAAATATATTCTCGGTATTCTTAGCTATCTTTTTTTTTTTTTTCAGATGAACTTTAGAAATATATTAAGTTTCCAGAACTTGGTAATTTATTGCAATTGCTTCGATTGTATAAATCAACATAGGAAAAATGAACATCAATACAAAATTGATGCCTTCTTATCCAGAAGCATGGTACCCTTCTTCTCCATGTATGCAAACGTTCTTTTGTAGTTTACTTCTAAATATTTTTATTCATTTTTCTTCTATTGAGAATGGGTTCTGGGGTTGTTTAAGCAATATAAATTGCATGGTATTATTTGATGTAGCATTCTGTTAATTGCTTTACTCATTTGACTTGAAGCTCTTTCCTTATCAGTACAGATATTCCTCAATTTACTATGAGGTTATATGCAGATAAATTCATTATAAGTTGAAGATACCTTTAGCAAAAATGCATTTAATCCACCTAACCTACTAAACAGTGTGTTTAGCCTTGCTTACTGTAAAGTGCTCACTTATCACTTTAGAGTATCTGTTGTTTACCCTGGTGGTCTTTTGGCTGACTGGAAGCTGTGACATCAGGAGAGTTTTGCTCAGCATATCACTAACCTATGGCTAACCAAAGAAAAGTTCAAAATTCAAAGTACTATTTTTTACTGAATGTGTATAACTTTCACACCATTTTAAAGTAAAAAGAAAATCATAACTTGAAGCAACAAATTGGGGACAATTTGTATATATAAATTTACCTCATTTATTTTGCTTACTGGCTAGTATTTCATTGATTGCATATACTACTGTTAACTACTGATAAATATCCCTTTCTCTCTTGTACTATTAAGTTTGTTTATTTACTATTAACAGTGCTGCAACAGAAAACCTTTAGCTTTTTTGTGCATATCCTAAAATATTTCTGTAAGATAAATATGGAGAAGTGAAATAGGTACCTCGAAGACAGCCTATTTTATAATTTTAATTTGTAACACCGAACTACCATGTAGAAAGACTTTCTTTTTATACCCCTACTAGCAACAAATAAAAACAATCATTTCCCTAAATTTTTACCCACCTGTGTATTAACCAATATTTGAATATTTTGTCAATGTGATGGGTGAAAAACATTGTATCATTATTTGCATTTCTATGATTATTAGCAAGGCTAAAGAATATTTTTATGTTTGTTGGCCTGTGCTATTTCATGACTTGCCCCTTCCTATCTTTAGTCATTTTCCAGTTGGATTGTTTGACTTCTTATTGAATTTTGTAACCTGGATGTGAATCTTTGTTACATATATGGAGAATATTTTATATAGACTCTTGCTTATTCTTGAACTTTGTTTAATAGGGGTCTTTGGAATAAGGGTATTTTAAAATTGATGTATTCATATGTATCTATTGTTTCTTTTTGACTTTTGCATTTTGAATCTTGCATGCGAAGGTCTTTCTACTCTAAGATTAGAAACACTGTCCTGTGTCTTATTGCAATATTTTAGAAAATTTTATGTTTAGCACTTTAGTTTTTTGGATTTTTTAAGTTAACTTTTTTCTTCTAAGTCTACATATTCTAACTATGTCATCTTTAATAGATAAATATTATTCCATTATTTTACTAGTAGTATTTTTCTTTTTAAAAATTTTTTTATTTTATGTATTTTTTACATAATTCTTCACTTTTGTACAGTGTGTGTTTTCTCTTCTTGTGTATACTCCTCATGAAATTCCAACAACCAATTCACCCATGTACCATAAACACTGTCCCTTGTGCTCTATCCACCCATGTTTTGATACTGTTCCCTCCTCTCCCCCTGCAGATTGTCTCTGGTTTATAGCTGTCTGTTGATTTTTATTTTATTAAAATTACTTTTTTTTTTAACCTCTGATACCTTATTTGGATCTTCTATATTCTTCCTGTAAGCAAATGTCCAAAAATAGATGACTGGGTAAAAAAAAGGTGGTATATATACATAATGGGATATTATTCAGCAATCAAAAAAGATAAATTCATGCCATTTACAGAAATATGGAGCTGGGAGGGATCATGCTCTGAAATAAGCCAGGAAGAAAAAGAATAATTATTAGTATTTTTCATGTGACTTTAAACATTTATTGAATGATCATTCTTTCCCTTTACTGAAACCCAAATTACTAATCATCATTAGTAGAACCAAATCATCAGTTCAGTAGTCCTAAAATCCATGAACACTGATGTCACACTTTTGAAAACACTGGAGCTTTAAATTATTATTTCACATCTGGTGGGTAAACCTCACAAATTTTTTTTACTATTCTCAGACATTTTCATTCCCAGATGAATTGTTAAATTAATGTGTAATGTTCAATAAGAATTTCTATCACACTATTGGTTGCATAAATTTATTTCATCAACAGGGTGTAGGATATTATAGTTAACAAACCGGTCATTTATTGCCATACACTCAAGTTGTTTCTAATTGGCCACTGTTATAAGCAGTTATGTAAAGGACATTTAGGAAAATCTTTGTTCACAACTATGATTACTTAACGATAATAAATTTCAATAAGGCAAAGCATATTCATTCTCTAACCATATGTAAAAAAATAAACTACAAATGATTAAAACTTTTGATATAAGAACTTCAATAAATATATAAAAGAAAACATTGGTGATACATTCCATGGCATCAACAAAAAAGATGGTTTTGGAGGCTCGACCTCCATGGCTAGGGAAATAAAAACAAAAATCAACAATTGGGTTTACTTCAAGTTGAAAAGCTTTTACATAGTGAATGAAAATACAAGAAGATTAAAAAAAATCCTACTGAATGGGAGAAAATATTCACAAAATATATAGCTGATAAGGGGTTAATACCAAAAGTATGTAAAAAAAACTCACAATTCAACAATTAAAAACTATTGACCCAATTAATAAAAGGACAACAGATCTGAAACAACAATTCACCAAACAGGATATCCAGAAGGCCAATATACATACGAAAAAAAAAAGCTCATCACTGTTTCCAATAAGAGAGACTAAAACCACAATGAGATACCATCTCAGATCCATAAGAATGGCATATACCAAAAAGATCTCCAATAGCAAGTGCTGGAAGGAATGTAAAGAGGAACTTTATTACCAGTTGGTGAGAATGTACCCGGTACAATCATGTGGAAAGTAATCTGAATTTACCTTTAAAAACTCAAAAGGGAATTACCATACAACACAGTAATCCCATTATTGACATTTATCCAAGGAATATTAAAACATCAACACAAAAAAACAGATGTTCTACAGTGTTCATAGCAGTATTATTTTACAATAGCGAGAACATTTTTGTATGCCATTTTTGTAACCTACTACCTTGCTGTATTCTTCTATTGCTTCTAATAACTTTGTGAAGTCTTTTAAGATTTTCTATATTATAATATCATGCCATCTGCAAATAATAATAGTTTTACTTCTTTTCCTTTTTGGTTTCCTTTATTTCCCTTGCTAAAATCTCTAATACTAAGTTAAACAGAAGTAGTGGCAATGGGTATCCTTGTCTTGTTCCTTATCTTAAGGGGAATGCTTTCAGTTTATCTGCATTGAGTATTATATTGGTTATTGGTTTGTAATATATGACCTTTATCATATTGAGGTAGGTTCTGTTTACTCATGTCTTGGTTAGAATTTTTTTAATCAATCAATTAATTAATTAATATTTGTTTTACATCATTGTTCATTTTTGTATAATGTTTGCTTTCTCCTCTCAGGTGCAGTCTCTGTAAAATTCCCACCAACAATTCATAAGTGTAACATCAACATAGTCCCTTGTGCGTTCCCTTCCCTGTTTTGATTCCTCTCCCTCCTCCTTACCTGAAAAATGTCTCTGATTTAAGGTTGTCTGTTAATTTTGGTTTATTATTTATTATTGGTATTATTATTATTATTTTTCTTCTGATCCCTTATTTGGTCCCCCTATATTCCTCCTAAAAGTGGAGCCATCCAGCATTCTTCTTTTTCCTTCTGGCTTATTTCACTGAACATAATCCTTTCCAACTCCATCCATGTTGCTGCATGTGGCATGAGTTTATCTTTTTTGATTGCTGGATAGTATTCCATTGTGCATATATACCACATCTTCTTGATCGTATTAAAAATGCATAGAAGGCACTTGATAAGATTTGGCACCTTTATATGATAAAAACTCTTATAAGATCCTACCTATTGAAGCACTATTTACAATAAATAAGATTTCGTTAGAGTTTTTATCACAAATAGGTGCCAAATCTTATCGAGTGCTTTCTATACATCTTTGATATTATTCTACTAACTCTGGGTCTTAATTTTTCATGTTTTTCAAATGGCTTTAGATGTAGTGTTGAGCTGTTTATAAGGGTTTTTTATTGCTTCATAATGTGGTCCCTCATTGCAATTATCTTCCCTCTTAAAACTGCCTTTGCTAGCTATCTATGACAAACCCACTGCAAATATAATCCTCAATGGTGAAAAACTGAGAGCATTCCCCTTAAGATCAGGAACAAGACAAGGATGCCCACTTTCCCCACTGCTCTTCAACATAGTACTGGAAGTCCTAGCCAGAGCAATAAGACAGGAAAAGGACATACAGGGAATACAAATTGGGAAAGAAGAAGTAAAGCTATCATTGTTTGCAGACGATATGATAATATACTTGGAAAATCCTAAAAGTTCCACAGAAAAACTAAAATAATCAACCAGTTTAGTAAAGTAGCAGGATACAAAATCAATGCACAAAAGTCAGTAGCCTTCCTATACACAAACAACCAATCCAAAGAAGAAATCAAGAAAGATATACCTTTTACAATTGAGGCCAAAAAATCAAATATCTAGGAATCAACCAAACAAAAGAAACAAAAGACTTATATAGAGAAAATTCTAAAACACTTTTAAAAGAAATAGAGGAGGACACAAAGAAATGCAAAAATATCCCCTGTTCATGGGTAGGAAGAATCAACATTATCAAAATGGCCATCCTACCAAAAGCAATCTACAGATTCAACGTAATATCAATAAAAATAACAATGAAATTCTTTAAGGAATTAGATGAAATTCATATGGAGATACAAAAAACCCTGATTAGCCAGAGCTTTACTAAAAAAGAGAGAGAGAGAGAATGGAGGTATCACACTCCCAGACTTCAAACTCTACTACAAAGCAATAGCAATTAAAACAGCATGGTACGGGAACAAAGACAGACACACAGACCAATGGAATTGTATAGAAAGCACAGAAGTAAAACCACACAACTATGGACAACTGATCTTCGACAAAGGAGCAAAGAATTTGCAATGGGACAAAGACAGCTTATTCAAT
The DNA here is from genome assembly GCA_019455555.1 of Galemys pyrenaicus. Classification (NCBI taxonomy): domain Eukaryota; kingdom Metazoa; phylum Chordata; class Mammalia; order Eulipotyphla; family Talpidae; genus Galemys; species Galemys pyrenaicus. The sequence continues at coordinate 379,389 of JAGFMF010012302.1, forward strand.
AAATGGTGCTGGCAAAACTGGTCCACCATATGTAAAAAAATGAAACTGGACCACTATCTCACACCAAGTACAAAAATCAACTCAAAATGGATAAAGGACCTAAACGTAAGACCCAAAACTATAAAATATATAGAGGAAAAAACATAGGCAAAACGCTGCAAGGCTTACACCTCAACAGCACTTTCGAGGTGGCAGTCCCCAAAGCAATAAAAATGAGAGAGAAGATAAACAGGTGGGACTACATCAAGATAAAAAGCTTCTGTACAGCAAAGGAAACATTAAACAGAACAAAAAGAAATCCCACTGAATGGGAAAAAATCTTTGTGCTCCACACAACAGATAAGGGTCTGATCACAAAGATATACTAAGAACTCATAAGACTCAAGAAAATCAAAGCAAATGACCCAATCAAAAAATGGGCAGAAGAACTTAAAAGACACTTCTTCAAAGAGGACATACACATGGCCAATAGGCACATGAGAAAATGCTCAGCATCTCTCATAATCAGGGAAATGCAAGTCAGGACCACAATGAGGCACCACCTTACACTGATAAGAATGGCATACATCAAAAAAACCAACAACAACAAATGCTGACGAGGATGTGGATAAAAGGAACCCTAGTACACTGCTGGTGGGAATGCAAGCTAATCCAACCATTATGGAAGGCCGTATGGAGGTTCCTCAGTCTACTAGAAATGGAGTTACCATATGATCTGGCAATCCAGCTCCTAGGAATCTACCCAAAGGAGACAAAAACACTGATCCAAAAGAGCACCTGTATGCCTATGTTTATTGCAGCACTATTTATAATTGGTAAGACCTGGAAACAACCCAAAAGCCCAAAAGTAGAGGACTGGATCAAGAAGAAGTGGTACATATACAAAATGGAATATTATTCAGCAATCAAAAATGAGAAACTAGGACATGTATAGAAACATGGATGGAGTTAGAAGGAATGATACTCAGTGAAACAAGTCAGAAGGCAAGAGAAAAATATCGGATGGCTTCACTATTAGGAGGAATATGAAAGAGCAACAACTACAACAAAAATAACAACAACAAAAGATGAATAAGCTCAAGGAAATAGGCAATTATAACCAAAAGCAAACAAAAAAACTCAACAAGACCAAAAAGTCAAAGATAAACCAAAGGGACCTTGGGCATGGAGGGGAAAGAGGGGAGGTCAAAGATGGGGATGAGGGCAGAAAGAGCACAAGGGACTGAGGTGATGGTGTATGGGTGGAATGGTGGTGGTTACTCCCTGGGGAATACAAATGATGTCAAATATAATTAATTAAATTTTTTAAAAGGAGAAAAAATAAAAGACTGCTTTTGCTGTATCCTATAGATTTTGGTGGCATGTTTCCTTTTTTTCTGGTTCATCTCAAGGTATTTTTAAATTTCTGTTTTAATTTTCTCTTTTATACAATTCAGCAGCATATTGCTTAGTCTCCATGTATTCATAGTTTTTCCTATATTTTCCCCATTATAGTTGAATTCCAACACTGTGGCATTATGGTTAGAGAGAGTACTTGATATAGTTTCAATCCCAATATATGATCTATTTTTGAAAATTTCCATGTGCAGATGAAAAAAAATGTGTAAGCAGCATTTTTTTGGATGGAAAATTAAGTAGATGTCTTTAAAACCTATTTGGGGTAGTTCCTCATTTAAGGCTATTGTTTCCTTATTTATACTTGTTGATCTGTCCATATTTATAGCTGGGGTATTAAAATTCCCTAGTATTACTGCACTTTTGTCAATATCTCTCCTTTGTTCTGTGATTTTCTTATGTATCTTAGTGCTCCATCATTTGTTACATATTATTTACAAGAGTTATTATTTCTTGTGAATTAGGTCTTAATAATAATAATACAGTCACCATCTCTATCTCTTATTACCTTTTTAAATTGGAAGTCTATTTTACCTGATATAAGTATAAAGTATAGTTGTTCCTTTTTTTTTTTTGATTGCCATTTGCTTTAGAACTGTCTTCTAGGCTTTAAGTCTAAGTAGTTGCTTGTCTTTGTTGGTAAGATGTTTTTTTTTTTTTTGTAATCAGCATGAAGTTGGACTTTGTTTTGAAATCTTTTCAGTCACTCTACACCTTTTGAATGGTGAATTCAGGCCATCTACATTGAAGATTATTGAGACTTATTACCATTTTGTTGTTTTTTGGGGGGTTTATCTTATCTTTTTTCCCCCAGTCTTTTATGTTTTGTTTAGGTTCTATTTATTTTTTAAAAACTTATTTATTTTTATATATATATTTGACATCATTTGTAGTCCCCATGGAATTTCCACCACCATTTGACCAGTGCAGCATCACCTCAGTCCCTTGTGCTCTCTCTGCCTTCATCCCAGTCCCTTTCCCCAACCCCCAAGAAAGTGCCTCTGATTTGTCTTTGTCTTTTTGTTGTGTTGTGATTTTTTTGATTGTTATTGTTTAGGTTCTATTTTTGTTGTCTTATGTTTTGCTTCTATTGATTTTTGTTTGAAGGCTCTGTTGAGGTTAGTATATGATAAACAATTTGTGTGACTTGTTAGATAGTATCATCTCTGACTCATTGTGATGGGCCACATTGTAACTCTCCTCCTCCTCCTCATGTTATATGACGTAGGGGTCAGTTACCTCTATATTCATTGTGCAAATGCCTTATATAACCACTTTAAGACTTCTTTCATGTGTGGCTTTATGTTGTTAAATTCTTTTAATTTTTGAGTTTCAGTGGTGCTCCTTATTCTTCCTTCTGTTTTGAATGTTAAGGGTGAAGGATGCTGTATTGGAAAACTTTTTCTTTAAGTACTTTAAATTTATCCTGCCAATTTCTTCATTCTTGTAACCACAGACAGTCTGATTGGTGTTCCCTTATAGATTACCCTTTTTTTCTTGATATTTTTTTTTGTATTCTTTTCCTGTCATTTGCTTTCAACAGCTGTAGTATATATCTTGATGTGTGTCTGCCTGGTATGTTTTGTTTAGAATTCATTGATCCTCTGTGATTATGAAGTTTGGTTTGTTTCCCAGGTTGAGATGATTTTCAAAAGTTATTTCTTTAAATCAATTATCTATTCATTTCTCTTTCTCTTCTCCTTCTGGGACTCCCATGATATGGATATTAGTTTTCTTTAGGTTATCTGAAAGGGGTTTTACACTTTTTTAAGAATCCTTTTCCTCTGTGTTGTATTTTCTCAGACATTGTGCTTTCAAGCTTAGTAATTCTTTCCCTTGCTTCCATTTATGTGCTATTAACACCCTTGATTGTAATTTTAAATTTTCTTACATATTTTTAAATATTAATTTCTTCTAACTATAACTGCCTCATATTTTCTCAGCTTTTATTCTGTTCTTGTTTTACATCTCCATTGTTTTCCTTTTTTAGTTCTGTAACATTGTTATAATTATTATCTTTAACTTTTCTTTAGTCATGTTCTGCAGTTCTGCAATTCTGCTAGATTGAGACTCAGATTTTTTTCTTCCATAATTTGTGGTATGTTCTTCTGTCTCTTCATTTTTACTTTCTATGGATTATAATAGTGATAGACTTTCAGACTGTTGCCTTTGCACCTGTTGAAGTAATCAGAATGCTGGTACCAGCAAGAAGTAATAGGTAAAAAAATACCCAAGGCTGTAGGGCGCCAAAGGATCACCTCCAGTGAGTGTTAGGAATTTAAGCTTCATACTGTGCTATGGGTACCAGAGTTTTATGGTGTGGATCTAAATGATTCCCTCCTCTAGGCCAGCTGCTCTAAGTGTCTTGTATAGTCTAGTGTCAGTTTCCACCTCCAGGTTATTTTTAAGCACTAGAGGCAGCACTGGGCATGGATTGTAATTGATAAGGGGGTCACAGACCTAGAGTTGTTCTCTTCAGAACAGAGCCTTATCCTGGGGTGTTTGTTCCTATTGTTAACAGGTTCTTAGCTGTGGTTTGTGCAGGCCTTCATTTGTTGTCTTAGTTTTAGCCCTGGTGTGGGTAGTAGTGGTGGCAGGTGTTTGAATATCCCAGCCTCAGCTTCAAGTAATAGCCAGGAGACACAGATGATCTGACCTATTCTTCTCTACCCATTCAGGCTCTAGCTATTCTATATTGACAGTCTAAGCCATTGATCCTTGCTCTGCACCACTGTTCCTATAGTTCTCCAACAATGTACCCTCTATCTTGAGCACCGACTCTGTGTACCCCTTATCCAGAGCATGCTGGGTCTGAAGAGACTTCAGCGTTGGCATATGCTCCTTAGGTGGTCCACATAGCAAATGTCCCTCCCTGTTGTAAGTTGTACTGGCCAGGAATCACTGTAAACACAGTTCACGTAAATTTTTTCCTCCCCTGTCTGCTCATTTATTGTTTCTCATGTGTGCTGTGACTGTCTGTTTTACCTTCAAGGGGTTTTTGTCTTTGTTCTGCTGCAATCTAGATATGAGTCTATGGAGGAGATGAGTACAGTGTCTTCTCTCTGCTGCCATCTTGCTGGATTCCAGGGGCAACTTAATTACATCTGCAAAATCCCTTTTACCAGTGTAGGGTTAGAGAGAAATCAGGTCTTTCCACCCTCCCACCACTGTGATGATGGACACCTGCGGTGCTGTGACCATTCCAGGGTGGGCATGTGCAAGTGAGCGCACCTGAGTTTGACACGGGCATAAATGGGCAGCGTCATGAGGACGCCAGAACCAACAGGACCGACCAATAGCGAGAGCACCAACGAGCAGCAGTGAGAGCAGCAAAGCAGCCGAGAGGGTGAGATGCTCTGGGGGCTGGGAGGCCTGCCAGCCTCCCGGCCCCCCCGCACCCCTACCTGCCATGTACCTGACCACCTCTACTAATAAAATCATGAAAAGCCACCGAGGGCTCCAGGACTCCTTCCTTGACCCATCTGCCCAGAACCATCCTGAACCTTGCTCCTGTGCCACCCTTCCTGCCACTACAGTCAGGTAATGCAATATATTCATAGGCATGATATCTCATCACACTCAGTACTGGAAATTAGAGTGGGAGATATGAGGGGACCATTTTAGGAGTCTGCCTGGCATCCATTTATTTTTCTTTTTTCAGACAACTACATGAATCATTTGGTTGTAAAAGATTCAGGCATCACAGAAATACTGTACATGGAGCCGAAAGTGAAAGTTGACTTTAATCACCCTTCTCCCAAACTGCCAGCACTATTTAAAAGTAGTCCTTTATATTTTTTGTGTGCATAATGGAGCATCTTTTTGTAACTAGCCCCCTCTTACTTTCCTTGTCAATCTAATAGATTTTCCAGTCATTTACTTTGATTTTTAAAGTGGATAATGATATCACCTGCAAATAATGATTCTTTTTTCCCTGTCATATCTATAATTCCTATATGTATTTGACATACTATGTTTTATTGAATATCTAGAAAAATGTCAACTAGTAGAGGCAATAGTGGACATCTTTTTCTCCCACTTTTAATGAAACTTTTAGTTTTAAAAATTGATGTCCTGAAGCAGTATGGCAGTTCCTCAATCTACTAAGAATGGAACTTCCCTAGGATCCAGCAATCCCACTCCTAGGAATAGACCCAAAAGACACAAACACACCGATTCAAAAGAATACCTGCACCCCTATGTTCATAGCAGCACTCTTTACAACAGGTAAGACCCGGAAACAACCTAAATGCCCAAAAACAGATGAGTGGATCGGGAAGCCGTGGTACATATACACGATGGAATACTACTCAGCAAACAAAAATGAAAAACTAGATGCATTCATAGGAACATGGGTGGAACTGGAAGGGATTATGCTCAGCAAAGTAAGCCAGAAGGCAAAAGAAAAATACCAGGTGGTTCCTCCCCTAGGAAGAATATAAGGGAACCAAATAAGGATCAAGGAAAGGAATAAGAACAATGATAATAATAATAATAATAGTAACAGCAATAAAGACACAAAAACCAAAAATGAAAAGGCAAGGACAAATTGGGGACACTTGGTGGGGAGGGGGGAGGGGAAGGGTGGAGGGCAGATGGGATCACGGGGGACTGAGGTGATGGTGCACTGGTGATATGGTGATGGTGAATACATGGGGATTACAATTGATGTCAAATATATGTAAATTAAAAATATGTATAAAAAATGATGTCCTGGATGATAATAGATTTTTATCTGTTTTATTGTGTACATTTTCAAACATACAGAAAAGCTGAAGGCATTTTACACCTGCATACCCCCAACATAGATTTTACCATTAATGTTTTTCTTGCTTTATCACATAGCTATCATCTATCCATCAATCAAACCTTCTTTTTCTTTTCGATTTATTTTGCTCTCACTTTTAACTAGACTATAAAGATTTCTCTGGTTTGTTGATATTTCCAAAAAACTATTTCTCAAATTTGTCTTCCTATTCTATTACTCTCTTCTATTCTCAAATTATGTTCTAGCTCTTATATGAATAACTTCCTCTAATACTCTACTACTTTTTGCTGTTTTTTAATGGCTTATGTTAAATGTGTGGTATATTTGTTTTCAGTCTTCTTACTTATTTCTAAAAGAATTTAAAGTTATTTTTCTGTATTTGACCTAAATCTGGAGTGCTTTCATTGATTTCTAGTCTGTAATTTTAGTTTTGATTTTTACTTTGACCATTAATTATTTAGAAGTATTACTGTCTTTTTGAAGTGGTTCAACTTTTTTTCCATTCTAGCTGTTTTTATAGTTAGTTGTATTGCACTGTCATTCAATGACATGATACTTATGATTTTTACTATTGGAAATATATTGTGCTTTTGTTTGTAACTCAGTTGATCATTTTTTGCAAGGGTTGTATAGATTCTTTTTTAAAAAAAGCTTACTCTATAGGGTAGAACTTATCTTTCCTAACTTTTCTTCACATATATTAATGGAATATTGTTTAGCATGTATGTTTATGACATGAGTTATTTTTAGTATATACCTTTTATCAATCACTCTACCCTGTTTAAATATATTGCCTTGAATGACTGAGGTGATGGTGCGCTGGTGAAATGGTGATGGGGAATCATGGGGATTACAATTGATATCAAATATATATATAAATTAAGAAGGAAAGAAAAAATAGTATTGTTAATATATCATATTTAAATAAAATACATTTTTAAAATAAAATAAATATATTGCCTTGAAAAATATTATTTCTAATGATCATACTTTTGCATCAATATATGTAAAAATTTTAATTTTAATTACACACAAGCCTATACATTATTCAATTATACTTAACAATGTTTGTATTGTATATATTCTCCCAGATCTTTTCCTATGTATACGTTGATACACATATATTGATGTTATAATGCAGATATTTGAACCATAATGGGGGGAATTCTTTTTAACCAATCTCTGGAACTGGCATTTATACAAAGTGCCTGGTCTATCACTATCTTCTTTCTTTTTATTTAATATCACTTCAGGGAAACCTTCCCTTAACCCTCCCCCCCACCAAAAAAAGCCCCTCAATTTATATGGAAATACAAAGGATATAAAGTAGCCAAAATGACTTTGAAAAGATTAATAAATTTGGAGGAATCATACCCTCATTTTAAGATTTATTATATAGTTATAGTAAACAAAACGTGGTATTGGTTAAGGATGGACATATAGACCAGTGCAACAGAATAGAAAATATAGAAATAGATGCACACAAATGTGGTCAACTAATTTTTGACAAAGGTGTAAAAATACAATGCATAAATGACAGTGTTTTAAACAAATGATATTGGAATAATTGAACATTATTATATAAGAAATAAACCTTGGCCCAAACCTTAAACCTTATACAAAAATTAGTTAAACCGGATCATAGATCTGAATGTAAATCATAAAACTATAAGAGTTTTAAAAGAAAATATAGGGAAACATCTTGAATTATCTTATTTTGTTGGTAGGGTGGCAAAAATGGTACAACCACTCTGGAAGACAGCTGGGCAGTTTCTGAGAAAGTTACGTACACACTTGCCATATGACTCAGCAATCTCAGTCTTAGGTATTTCTCCTAGAGAAACAGCTTAAATGTTCATACAAAACCTATACATAAAAGTTTTCTATTCATATTACCAAAATCTGGACAACTCAAATATTCTTTAAAGGATGAATAGATAAACAATGGCGCATCCATCCAATAGCATACTACTCAGCAATAACAACAAAAACAAAACAAAACAAAAAAATGAATATGCAACAATTTGGGTGAATCTCAAAGGCTGTATACTGAGAGATAGATGATCACAAAATGTTACATACTATATGCTTCCATTTACATAACATTTTTGAAAGGACAAAACTCTAGTGATGGAGAACATATTGGGGTTAAGATTGAGCGTAACTTAAAAGTAATAGCATGATAGAATTTTATGGGGTAATGGATTGTGGTGGTGGTTACATGAATCAATATGTGTTTTGAAATTCATAAAACTACAAAGAAATCAAGGTTACTGTATGATAATTTTTAAAAATATAAAAAATTGATATAGAATTAAAATGACACCTGTTATGTCTGGTGGTTCAGGATACAACTGCAGTTTAACAATTTCTTTATTCTTACAGTTTCTTCTGGAAATTCTAAGATCACTATAAAATAATCCTAAATGCATATGGTTCTCTGTACCCAAGCTAGTTAATTCTGCCATGTCCTTCAAGGTACATCAATTTAAATTCTTTCATTTACAAATAACAGGTAAGCCAACACAAAATTGATCAACTACAAGGCCATTTTATTATCTCTCAGACATAGAGGGGTTCAAGAGTAGGTAATTCAGAGGATCAGCAATATCATTTAGAATCCAGCTTCCCTCCATCCTATTCCACCTCCTTCATCCTGTTTGCCCTTCTCCTTACATCCCAAGTATACTCTCAGACATCACATATTCATGTATATAAGATCAAGAAGCTGGAAGAAAGAACATAACTATCATCTGTCCCTTATTAAGACCAAGAGAAACTTCCTCCAGGAGCCCTCCACTAGACACACCCTTGTTTTCTCAGTGTTCAAAAGTTTTATCTCATGCCCATGCCTAAACAAATAACGTGGCAAGGGAAATAGTTTCCATGATTAGCTAGCTCAGACCAGTGCTTCTCATTGTGTGGTCCCTGGACTGGTGTTAGTCTACAAACTGTTGGTTACCAGTCTATCACAAACTAAGTATAGATGTTGATATTACAGATTAAGAAACTTTTATAGCAAGTTGACTGAGTAATTGTTATGTCTTTTGAATTTAATAAAATTATGGTACTGGTATTTTGTGGATTTTCATTTGCGAATTCCAGCTCCCATGATACACAGGCAGAATTAACATGATACATGGCAGAATTAACTAGCTTGGGTACAGAGAACCATATGCATTTAGGATTATTTTATAGTGATCTTAGAATTTCCAGAAGAAACTGTAAGAATAAAG
>JAGFMF010012303.1:31891-49413 GCA_019455555.1 Galemys pyrenaicus
CTTTCTTTCTTTCTTTCTTTCTTTCTTTCTTTCTTTCTTTCTTATTTATGCATGCATGCAAAAGCTACAGTCCAGTTCAGAGACATGGGTGGTGAGAGGATTCACCAGAGACAAAGTGGGGAGCAGAACAGGTGGATCGACTGACATACACTGCTGAGGGGAGCAGTGGGCGAGACAGGAGAGGTCTGCTGCGCCATGTGGGTCCCCTCCCTGGCCGGGGATCGAACCCATGTAGCAGTGCGGTGGATGCTTCATATTGTAGTGCTCAACCCTCTGTGCCACCAGGGAGGCCCGCTCCAGTCTCTTTAAATTCTAAGTAGGTATCAAAATAAAAAAGAAACCACTCCACAAAGGTATGAACTCCAGTGGGCTTTCCACAACCTCCTCCACTTCTCCCCCCCCGCACCTGACTTGCAGGTGCTTCTTTTCACAACCTTTCCTTTGTGGAGCAGGAGCTGTGGCCCTTCTGTCCTCTATGCCTATGGGGGATTTCTTACCTCCAGCTCTCTCCTACTGCAGGGCTGCAGCCTCCTGTCCACCTGTGACCGGTGACCATGTCAGTGCTTCTCTGCACTGATGTCCCTCAGCAGAGAAGGCTCTCCTCCCAAGGCGGCCAGCCTGCGACCATGAAGGCCTCTAGTAAATCTGTCCTTTAAAATGACTTCAAGAGGGCCTCCCTGGTGGCGCAGAGGGTTGAGCACCACACTGTGAAGCATCCTCAGCATGGCAGCACGAGTTCAGAGTTCAATCTCCAGCCAGGGAGGGGACCCACATGGCGCAGCAGACCTCTCTTGCCTCGTCCATTGCTCCCCTCAGCAGTGTATTTCAGTCCATCTGCCTGTTGTGCTGCCCACTCTGTCTCTGGTGAATTCTCTCACCTCCTGCACCTCTGACCTGCACCTCAGCTCTTGTATCCATAAATAAAAAAAAATCTTAAAACAAAATAAGATAAAATAAAATGACTTCAAGAGGATTCACCAGAGACAGTGGGGAGCAGAACAGGCAGATTTACTGAAACACACTGCTGAGAGGGGAGCAGCTGAGAAGATAACAAAGTACTAGTGTGCTTTGTGGTTTAGTTTCCTGACCAGGAATGGAAATCAGGCTGCAGCAGTGACAGCACTGTGACTTAACCCCTAGGCCACCAGGGAGGCCCTAAGGTCACACTTTCCAAGGACAGCTTTATTAGGAAAAGGAAAGGAGCAGATGACTCTCGCACAGACAAATGCAGGAGGAAAGAGCTGCAGCTGCTGCTTTGCAAAGAGAAAAAGTTTGTGAAAAGAAGCAGCTGCAGAGTTAGGCAGAGGAATGATCCGGGGTGGGAGGGGGACAGAAAGGGCCAAAAGGGTGGAGAGAAAGGCAGAGCTGCCTCCTGGTGTTTAGGCTGGGAAAGCAGAGATTCCAGGAGGTGGGTGTGGGGAGCAGAGGGTAGCTAAAGCTTAGAGGAAGGGATGAATCAGAACAGCACTTCTATCATTATGGAGGAAGATAAAGGGCTGTTTTTTTTTTTTTTAATCTTCAGACAGTTTTTTTCCCCCTAAAGATTTATTTATTTATGCATACCAGAACTGGGGTACAGGCCAGAAGTGTGTGTGTGTGTGTGGTTGAGAGGATCCACCAGAGACAGAGTGGGGAGCAGAACAGACAGATCAACTGAAATACACTGCTGAGGGAAGCAGTGGGCCAGGCAGGAGAGGGCTGCTGTGCCCTGTGGGTCACTTCCTGGCCTGGCGGCAGGAATCGAACTCGTACTACAGTGGCTGCAATTTGCTTCATAGTGAGTTGCTTAACCCATTGCACCATCAGGCAGGCCCCTGGTTTTTCTTTTTTTAAAGATTTGTTTATTTATGCATAAAAAAACTGGGGTACAGGCAGAGGCACGGGGGTTGAGGGGATTCACCAGAGACACAGTAGCGGGGAGGCAGGAGAGGTCTGCTGCTCCATGTGGGTCTGCAACCTGGCTGGGATCCAGCTTGTGCTGCACGGGCTGCGGCTGTGCCACCAGGGAAGGCCCTAAAAGGCTGGTTTATGGAGTTATCTGTGGTCATTTGCAAATAACCATGATTGTGATTTTAAATGCAAATGGACTCCTTTTGCCTTTTTAATGGCTTCTAGAAATTCTAGAGTAATAATACTTTCTCAGTTGTAAACCATTTGCCTCTTGGTGGGCGTGGCCAGTGTGAGCTCGCCCCGCCCACCGGGCAGGCTGGTTGCCCGGTCCCGCCCCTCCCTCTATCTTGAAGGCTGCAGCCAGGAGCTCTGCACTGCGCGGACCGTCCGGACCTTGGAGTGAAGTCTCAGCCTGCGTGAGCTGGTTTCTCGGGACCCGGCGGGGAGGCTCCGTCTGCACTTGCATCTGGGAAGCTGTTGGTCCGGAGAGGACGAGGTGAGCCCGGTGAGGAGGCGGTGAGAACACCCCTGGGGGCAGCTCTCGGCGTGGGGTGCAGGGGAGGGACCCAGTGCGGGGCGGGCAGGCTGTGAAAGCTGGGAGGCTTTGGGGGGTTCATTTTGGTGGAACATAGGGGTCCCCATTCGTGCCTGAGCGTGGCCCGTGGGGTCCCCCCCACCGACGAGCGCTCCAGCCCGCGTGGCTCCTGGCCCCGCCGCCCCGCGGTGCGTCTCTGGCTCTGTGCTGTCCGTCGTGCGTGAGTCTCACCCCTGGAGAGCGATCTGTAGTTGGGAGGGGGTGTCAATTCTCGGGGTTGGCATCGCCCGTGCCGGCCAGGTCTGGCAGCAGGAGGGCAGAGCCCGTCCAGATGCCGGGTCTGAGCAGCGGCGCCCTGTTCCTCCTCCGGGGCATCTGCCCTGCGGGGGCCCAGTCTCCCCCCACGGAGGCTGGGAGGGGACCCAGAAGGTTCGAAGTGGGCGCGGCCTCGGGGCCCTTGGAAGGAGGAGGTTACACCTGCCTGGGCTTCCCCGGTGCGGTCGGGCTTGGGCAGGACCAGTTAGGGTGGGCGTTCCCTCCAGTCCAGAACCTTTATACCTTTATATACTCTCCCCCCTGCATACCAGAATTGGAGTATAGCCCAGAGGTGCGGGCGTGGGGGGTCGTGAGAGGGTTTACCAGAGACAGTGGAACAAAACAGGAGGATCTCCTGACCCTCCTGAGGGGGACAGGAGAGGTCTGCTGCCCTGTGTGGGTCACGTCCTGGGCGGGGGATCGAACTCATGCCGCAGTGGTTGGGCCAGCGCATAGAGCTGCGGCTGAACCCCTTGCGCCTCCGGGGAGGCCCAGACTTCACATTCTTAATGCCCGTGGCTCAAGCCTATACCTATAATCTAAGTTCAGTCTTATATTTTGAAATAGCTCTCACAGAATAAAATCAGGCTGCTCTCTGGGTTCAGACCGTCCGTTTAATAATTAATAAGCTCTGTTTAACTTTCGTTGGCACTGTGCAGTTAACAGGTTGAAGTGAGGGAGCACGAGGCCTTCAGCTTCAGTTCTCAAGAGGGACTGGCTCTTCACCGTTCTTTGTGCTCATAACTGAGGAAAGGGAGGAAAAACTTGGAGACGCCACAATATTAGAAACGTGGCTCGCAGGAAGCCAAGAGCTGGAGGTGGGGGTAGAGGGGATGAATAGAGCCATTGCCAAAGCTGTGAACTAAGACCCTTAGGAGGGTTGTCTGAATCTCAAAAGTTTCAGGCTGTGTAGGGAGTGGTGGGAGCTCAGACCCAGAGGTAAAGATATGGAGATTGAGGGACTTTGCAGAAATCTGGCCCCTTTCAAATCTGGCCCCTGCAGTCTATTCAAAGTCAAAAACTAACCACTCCTTGAAGGAATAAACCCCTCCCAAAGATGAATCTGTGTCTATGCAATCCCTGCAGTGGGTAGGGGCGGCCAGCCTTCTGTCCACCTGTGACTATTGAGTGGCTTCTTTTCACCTACAGTCTGCTGCCCCAGGGCAGCAGCCTCCTGCCTGCCTGTGACCTGTGCCTGCAGGGGCTTCTGTTCCCTGACCTCCTCCGGCCTGTCTCAGCCGACTGTCCCTTTCAAGCAGCTCTTTCTGTCTGCTTTTGTCTAAGTAAGTGTCCTTTGTTCTTCTGTACCTTTTCCTAACAAACCTGCTCCTTGACTATCACTAACCTCTCCGGTCATGGAGAAACTCGCCTGGGGCACGTGCCACTGAAAGGGGAGCTCTGGTGAAATCTTTTCCAGTGTGAACCCAAAGACACCCCTCTCAAAACTCATGAACTCCAAAAAAGGACATCACTCAGGGGGCTTCCCTGGTGGCTCAATGGTTTAAGCAGCGCACTATGAAGCAGACCACAGCCACTGCAGCATGAATTCAGCCCTGCCTCTGGCCAGGGAGGGGACCGCTGCTCCCCTCAGCAGTATGTTTCAGTCCCTCTGCCTGTTCTGCTCCCCGCTCTGTCTCTGGTGAATCAGCTCACCGCCCGCACCTCTGGCCTGTAGCCCAGCACTTGTGTGCATAATAAATAAATATTTTTAAAAAAGACATCACTCAGGTCCACATTTCAGGATGGTTCGTTCTGTTTTTGTGAAAAATGCCGTGGCAGTTGTCATCCAAACTGCATGTTCTCAGGAAGTTGCTTCTGAACTCTGCAGATTTCAGAGATAGAATTATTGCAAGCCTGAGCGCAGAATATCTTTCCATTGATTTCTATTTTAAATTTCTTTTAGTACTATTTTGTTCTTTGCACTTTTTATTTTATCAAATGTATTTTTGGAAAGAATTATCCCTTTATTGTAAAATTTTTACTTTATGCATGCACAGAAGAACTGGTGTGCAGGCGGTGAGAAGATTCACCAGGGACAGAGTGGGGAACGGAACCAGCAGATCCACTGAAACACACTGCTGAGGGGAGCAGCGGGCGAGGCAGGAGAGGTCTGCTGCGCCATGTGGGTCATACTGGCAGGGAATCAGACTCATGCTCGAACTCAGTGCTGCAGTGACTGTGGATGCTTCATAGTGTGGTGCTTAACCCCTTGCGCCACCTGGGAGCCTCCTGTTTCCCTTTCTTTCTTTCTTTTTTTTTTTTTTTAAAGATTTATTTATTTATGCATACAAGAGCTGGGGTACAGACCAGAGGTGTGGGGGTGAGAGGATCCACCAGAGACAGAGTGGGGAACAGAACAGGAAGACTGGCTGAAATACACCGCTGAGGGGAGCAGGGGCGAGGCAGGAGCCGTCTCCTGTGCCCTTTGGGTAGCCTCCCCAGCCAGGAACAGGGATCTAACTTGTGCTGCAGTGGCTGCCGTCTGCTTCATAGTGTGTTCATTAACCCACCGCGCCACCAGGGAGGCCCTGCAGCTGCTACTTTTACCAGTAATTGGCTTGGCTGCCTTGTCTGGGTGTCGGCTCCCAGCATGTGTCATTGCAATGTGCTTTACTACTTGGGATTCTCTCAACCTCCTTACATTTTGTGGTAAATGGTAACACTTCTTTTTTCATGACTGCCGTGTATTTTATAGTGTCAGTAGACCTCATCTTGATCCATCTCTGTCAGTGGGTGCTTGGCTAGTTTCTGGTCAGCTGTAGTTTGGTTGTACACACCTAGAGCAGGTTGCCTGGTTTCCCAGGTGCACAGCCTGCTACATCCCTTTCTCATGTTCATGCATGTTGTAGCATGTCCCAGAACTGTTTAGTTTTTCTCTGGGATGCATAACACCACGGTTATGGCACTAGCTCCACCCCATCATTGCAGGGTGCCCCCTCCTGCCTCTCCAGGACCTTTGAACTCCCCAGTGAGACTGTCTCTGAAGCGCCGCTCCCCATTCCGCTTCACCCCAGTCTCTGACAACCACATGCTCCTGCTCCTCTCTTTGGATTCTCTCTGTTCCACATGTAAGTGACACCATCCAGTATTTGTCCATCTTCTTCTGAACTGACTTAGCTCAACATCATCCCTTCTAATTCAGTCAGTTTTCTCCAGTGGAAAAATTTCCATACCTGAGTCATATTCTATTGTGTATATCAACCAACTTTTTTTTTTTAGAGATTCATTTATTTATGCACACAAGAGCTGGGGTATAAGCCAGAGTTGCGGGAGGTGAGAGGATCCACCAGATACAGAGTGGGGAGCAGAACAGGCAGATCCACTGAGACACACTGCCGAGGGGAGTAGCGGGCGAGGCAGGAGAGGTCTGCTGCGCCATGTGGGTCCCCTCCCTGGCTAGGCGTTGAACTCGTGCTGCTGTGCCACGGATGCTTCACAGAGCAGTGCTCAACCCATCGCGCCACCAGGGAGTCCCTATCAACCAACTTTTTTTCATTCACTCCTCTATCCGTTGGCACGTAGGTGGCTTCATACTTGGCTATTGGAAGTAGTGCTGCAGTAAATTAGGAGTGCATATGTCCTGGTGAGTTGGTGTTTTTCCATCCATTGGGTAGACAGCTCACAGTGGAACCTCTGAGCCCTATGGCTGACCTATAATGGCTGTTATCCCAGGGCTAAGAGAGTTGGGGCTCCCTCTTAGAGAGGTGTGCAGTGGAAGTGGTCTTGTAGCATAGGTGTGTGACCAGAAGGATGTGGTTGAGAATAACGGTGGTGTAATTACTAGGCATAAGTTGGCCGAAAGTCCAAGTTCTAGGTATATTATTTGGGTATAGGCATTGTGTATGGCTTTGGGGTGACAAACACTTCAAAGAAAAGATGAGCTGTTAGAGTTACTTCAGAGGAAAAAAGAGGAATTGGTAGGATAGGGTATGTTGAGGTTTCCAGCAAGGTCTGGTGTGGCACCTTATAAATAGACAGGCGAGTTGGTCGAGGCAAGTGGAACTGGGTCCCCTCAAGGATGAGGTCATCTGCATGGCCAACCTCGATGCAGTGGCACAAGGTGTGAATCTCAGCACTATGAAGCTCTTGGCGGCCACTGCAGCATGAGTTTGATCCCTGCCAGGGAGCAGACCCACATGGCACAGCAGCAGACATATTTCTCCTGCTGCTCCCCTCAGCATTCTATTTTGGTAATACATCTGCTCTGCTCCCCACTGTCTCTTGTGAATCTTCCCCCACGCCACACCCCCACACCTCTGGCCTACACTCCAGCTCTTGTATGCATAAATAAACAAGGTAAATTTTTTAAAAAAGAAAATGTGGTGGAGAAATGAATGTAGATGTGATCTCCCAGAGGGATGTCCCAGGGAGGGCTTGGCCAGAAGGGTCAGGTCATCAGCCTCCATGGTACTGGGAGTGGACAATGAGACACAGGGTCCTGGCGCCTGATGTGGGCTGGGCCAGACGGACCCAACAATTGGTGTGGCATGTAAGGGGCAAGTGAGACAGAATTGGATTCAGCTGTGGGGTCAGGTGGGCTGTACATAGGGGAAATAAAAGAAACAGGAAATCCCAAGTGCCCTCTGGGCCCTAAGACCAAGCATGAGACCTGTGCCCAGACACTCTGGGGGAGGGGTCTTGTGGCTACTGTCCCATCAGGGTGACAGAGACTAGCCCAGGTCAGGCACGCTAGGTGCAGATGCGTGAGACCGTGCACAGGCGCACGCGTGGGACAGGCCGTTGGGTGAGGGCCGCAGGGAGTCACTGATCTTCAGGGTGAGGCTCTTTGGCAAGTCTCAGTTTGATCCCATCCAAAAGGATGTTTGCTGGTGAGGTGCCCGCAGGGTGTCCGGGTCCCCAAGCTTTTAATCAGGGATGACGCAGCCAGAACCGTGTCTCTCCACTCTTGCTGCTGGGGAAGTGGAGAGGCTGAGCGGCTGGGGCCTTCCCAGACAGCAGCAGCCTGGGCGGGGAGGGACCTGCCTGAGCAGCGCCTGTGGGCCTGGCGGGATGCAAGGAGGGGCAGCTGCTTCCCCTCGGGGGTCCTGTGATCCCTGAGAGTTCTCTGAAACCAAGTCACGGAGGCCAGTGACGACTAAAGCTGGACTTGCATGCTCCACCAGAATGACATTGGTGGGAAAGGCCGTCCACAGAGTTCTTCTCGGGACGTACGCCCAACCTGGTGGGTGCTTCGTGTTTTTAGATCTATGGGACAAAGAGGTGGCCAGGGCAAGTGAACCTGTTGTGTAGTTTGTGAGATTGTCTTTTTTTGAGACTGAGAACACGAATCCCTGGAGTCTCCTCTCATGGCAGTTGGGTCCCAGAGACAACCCAAACCGAGTCCTGGTGGCAGTTAATGCACATGAAGAGGGACCCTGCCAGGCACAGCAGCACAGCTCCCCCAGGGTGGGTCTGTCGGGTCTGGAACCTTTTCCTTCTGCCAACTAGGCAGCCAGGGCCACCGGCAGGAGGGAGGGGCCACTGCACAGATGTCCAGTGCCGCCAGGACGGGCCAGCTCACCACAGCCGTGCACTTCCTCCTGGCCTCAGGGAGAGCAGGAGCTGAGAGGGGGGCCCAGCTTAGAGACCCCGAAGCCGATCTGCTTATGGTTGGAGCCAGGTCTGGCTGGTGGACACTTGAATGACAAAATTTTGGAGATGGATGCTGGTGGGAGGTCAGGTTATTAATTGGAGCTGCGTCCTGGGAGGTGGTGGTTGTTGCTCAATGACCGTCTGGAATCCCTTGGTTGACCAGATCTCTCAGGATGCCTGTGTGTCCTTTAGGGATCAGGGGCTGTGTGGTCAGCCTGTTTTATTTGGTGTTTCTTGGTCATGGCATCTGCGATCCGGCTGGCGTCCCTCACTGAGGGTCAGTGATTCAGTAGGGAAATTGAACTTGGCCTTAGCCAATTTTTCCTGTTTTGTTTCTTCAAGGAAAGCAAGGACATACAGACTGTGGATAATAGGCCTGATGGCAATATCGGCATTTGCTGTGTGATGAACGAGCCAAGATTTACTGCTTTAACGAAATCTCAACTATTTGTTTGTTGGAAATAGGGATCTCTTGGGGCCTCCCTGGTGGAGCAAAGGGTTGAGCACTGCACTGTGGGGCTTCTGCAGCCACTGCAGCATGAGTTCGATCCCCGGCCAGGGAGGGGACCCACAGGGCACAGCAGGCTTCTCCTGCCTCACCTGCTGCTCCCCTCAACAGTGTGTTTCAGTTCATCTGCCTGTTCTGCTCCCCACTCTGTCTCTGGTGGATCCTCTCACCTCCCATGACTCTGGCCTGTACCCCAGCTTTTGCATGCATGCGTGCATAAATAAATTCTTTTTTTCTTTTTTTTTTTTTTTCAAAAAAAAAAAAAGAAGCAGCAGCAGCAATAATAGGGCTCTATGTTTAGGGCTAGGTTGAGCTGCTCAGCTTTGGGGATGGTGTGGCCTGGACATCACGTGACACTGTCACCCTCTGGAGCCTTGACTGGGGCCTCCCTGGTTGTGCAGTGGGTTGAGCGCCACACTGTGGGGCTTCTGAAGCCATGAGCATGAGTTCAATCCCCGGCCAGGGAGGGACCCACACGGCACAGCAGACCTCTCCTGCCTTGCCCGCTGCTCCCCTCAACAGTATATTTTGGTCAGTCTACCTATTCTGTTCCCTCTCTGTCTCTGGTGAATCCTCACCACCCCACACCTCTGGCCTGCACCCCAGCTCTTGTGTGCATAAAAATAAAATATTAAAAAAAAAAGAATGGAGCCTTGACTGCTGATGGTTTGAAATTGGCTTCACTCTCTTTTGAGTATTTTTTCTGGTGAATGGCTTAGCATGTGCCACTCATAGGCCACCCCAGCTGTCCTCACAGGGTGACAGAGCTCCCAGAGCTCGCCAGGCACCGTGGGTGCTGATTACCCCTGACCAAAGCAAGCACATGGCCAGGCCCAGCTCCATGTTGGCTGAGACACCACAGGAGGGGAACAAAGGGAAGGGGGCCTTTGGGACTAAATGGGAACTTCCCAAAATGTTCCTGAAGTGCAGCTTTTCTATAAAACGTGGAAGAATAATTATGTACCAAGAACCCATAAAGACAAAGTCAAGGCTTAGCATGTGTTGGTAAAGCAGCAGGAGGGATGTGCTTTTGCGTATGTCAGGATAAACTGCGCTATAAACTCTACCAATGAAGGGACTTGGGCCTTTCTACACGTGTGAAATCCTGAAATGTGGCATTGCCCCTCGCCAGCTGGCGTGCTGAGAGCGCGGGGCAGCAGAGCCCAGGATCCGTGCCGGCTCCACTCTCCCTGACCTGCCACGTTCTTCTGCGCCCAGCTCGGCCTCCGCAGCCGCCCTGTCTCTACGAGCAACCTGTGGTGGACGCGTCTCTGGTGAGCTGGTCACACTGTCTGTTCCTGGTTGTTCTACACACTACTTGATGAACTTTATGAGGGTTCTCAAAGTAAATGGACAAGTAGAAATGTAAAATTCTGCTTCAGGCCAAGACAGATAAACAAGATGCAGGCGGCATCAGTACACAGAGGTCAGATGTCTGAGGTGAGGACACAAGGTTCTGGCCAAGTGACTCCATGGGGAAAAGATAGACATGGTTGTTACCTGGTAGAACCAAGCCATTTTTTTTAAAAGATGTATTTATTTATGCACACAAGAGCTGGGGTACAGGCCAGAGGTCTGGGGGGTGAGAGGATTCACCAGAGACAAAGTGGGGAGCAGAACAGGCATGGATGAAAATACACTGTTGAGGGGAGCAGCAGGAGAGGCAGGAGAGGTCTGCTGTGCCATGTGGGTCCCCTTCCTGACTGGGGATTGAACTCGTGCTACTGTGCTTCACTATGCGGCGCTCAACCCGCTGTGCCACCAGGGAAGCCCTTTTTTTAAAAGAAAGATTTATTTATGTATATAAGAACTGGGGTACAAACCAGAGGTGCAGGCAGTGAGAGGACTCACCAGAGACAGTGGGTAACAGAACAGGCAGACTGACTGAAACACACTGCTGAGGGGAGCAGCGGGCGAGGTAGGAGAGGTCTGCTGTGCCATGTGGGTCCCCTCCCTGGCCGGCAGCAGGGATCAAGCACATCCTGCAGTGGCTACTATTTGCTTCATAGTGCATTGCTTAACCCACTGTGCCACCAGAGAGGCCCCTCCACTGCCAGTTTTAATCTCATCCATTGATAGTCCATACTTGGTTCTGTTAATTTTTTAAATATTGGCTTTGGTGTTCATGAGCAAATACAGTAACTTTCTCTTTTACATCAGAATTAGCCTCCTTGACACAACTGGAAGGATTTATTATCTCAGTGACCAGGCTTTATCCTTTTTTTTTTAAAGATTTATTTATTTATGCATACAAGAACCAGGGTACAGGCCAGAGGTATGGGGGTGGTAGATGAAAGGATGGAACAGACAGATTGGGAAATAGAACAGGCATATTGACTGAAACACACTGCTGAGGGGAGTAGCGGGTGACAGGAGAGGTCTGCTGCACCCTGTGGGTCAGCTCCCTGGCCAGGATCAAATGTGTGCTGCAGTGACTGGATAGCTTGATAGTGCTGAGACTTAACCCCTTGCACTGCCAGGGAGGCTCCCAGGCTTCTATCTTTAAGCTGTCCTATTAGCTATCTGGAGATAGCTGTGGGCAGTCTGGATGTGAGAACGCCCCCAGGAGTCCCTGAGAGATGCTTGAACAAGGAAGGGTCAAGACAAAGAGCACTGGTTCTCACATTTTTTTGGTTTTGATAAATGTATGTGACTTCTGTTTTTATTTATTAACATACTTCAGCTCAAATACCCTATGCCTTTTCAAACACTTTTTTAGACTATATTGAATTCTTTTATTTCAACTAATTACTTAAAATTGGTAGGGAAAATCATTATGCTAATGACTGGAATTCTGGCTAACAATTGCATCATTATTTTTTGAAGTGATTTATTTTATTTATGTATGATTACAAGAACTGGCTTCCAGGCCAGAGGTGAGGGGGGTGAGAAGATAAACCTGAGGCAGGTTGGGGAGTAGAACAGATGGATATTCTGAAACTGCATCTCTCCATTAGAGTGGTACATTTGTTACAATTCAAAAACCAATACTGACTCATCTTGACTAGCCAAAGCACATGGTTTACATTGTGATTCACGCTGGTAGTGCAGTTTATATAGGTTTGTACAAATACACAGTATTAACCATCTTGGGACTTCTCAGAAATACAATCTTGACAGTACAAAACGTGATTTTTTTACTATTTCAACCCAGTCACCTTATGTGTTTTTGAAATAAATTTTCTCCCACTTTATTCCAAAAATTAAGGATTATACTTAATTCTGCAAACCACTTGGTCAGTCCTTGGGGAGCAGAATTTATTTTATCCTTTTATTCTTGGAAACAAGGACATTTCCAATTTTTTGAAGGAAGCTTTGATAGTATATTTGGGGCCTCCCTGGTGGCGCAGTGGGTTGGGTGTCACACTATGAAGTGGACTGCGGCCATTGCAGAACGAGTTCAGTCCCTGCTGCCAGCCGGTGGAGGGACCCACATGGTGAGGCAGACCTCTCCTGCCTTGCCCATTGCTCCCCTCAGCAGTGTGTTTCAGTCGGTCTGCCTGTTCTGCTCCCCACTCTGTCTCTGGTGAATCCTCTCACCCCCCCACCCCGCATCTCTGGACTGTACCCCAGCTCTTGTGTGCATAAACAAATAAATTTTTTTAAAAATGATAGTATATTTGGCAACTATGAGATAAAACAGTGGTGGGGGTCATCCCCATAACTTAGGAGTTGGCACTATTATGCTCTCAGTGCTACAGTCTGAGTTTAATCTCCAGCCAGGGAGCTGACCCACGTAGACCTCCCCTGTCCCCCCACTGCTGCCTTTAGCAGTGCATTTCAGTAGATCTGCCTGTTCTACTCCCCTCTCTGTCTCTGGTGAATCCTCTTAACCCCCACCCCTCTGGCCTACACTCCAGTTCTTCTCTGCATAAATAAACAAAGAAATCCTAATAAATAAAACATAGGTAGCATATTTCTACACTGGACCTCTTTATCACACAATATACAGTACAAAGCTTGGTGCATACTCTACAACATAAAACACTCAAAATAATGGACCCCCAGATTTCCCACCTGTCTGACCCAGACCAGTGCCGTTGCAGGGAATGGTGTCCTTTGAGGACGTGGCTGTGAACTTCACCTGGGAGGAGTGGCAGTTACTGGATGATGCTCAGAGGACCCTGTACAGGGATGTGATGCTGGAGACCTACAGGAACCTCATGTTCTTGGGTGAGTGACACTTTCCTCTAACTGTCAAGTGCAAAGAAAGTTGTTTTCTTTTTAATGTTTATTTTATATTTTCTGTGAAATAGGTGTTCTCTCTAAAGATTTTAAAATACCCACAGATGTACAACGTTATGAATGTTCAAAGACCTGTGAGAATTCAAACCTCAATAAACAGCAGAGAACTGTTAAAAGGGGAAAACCTTATGAGTGTAAAAAGAGTCTGAAATCTTCCTCTTGTAAATCAGCCCTCAAGAGACGGCAGCAAATCCATACAGCTGTGAAGCCCTATGAATATAAAGAATGCAGGGAATTTTTGCAGCAGAACTCACAGATCACTGAACACCAGACAATTCACACAAGTGGGAAGCCCTATAAGTGTAAAGAATGTGGGAAAACTTTTAAGAAGAAGTCATATCTCAAACAACATCAGAGAATTAGCAGAGGAGAGAAACCCTATGAATGTAAAGAATGTAGGAAAACATTTTTGAAGCCATCAGTCCTCAAGGTACACCAGAGAATTCACAGTGCAGAGAAACCCTATGAATGTAAGGATTGTGGGAAAACTTTCTTCTGGCAGAGTGTTTTCAAGAGACACCAGAGAATTCACACTGGCGAGAAACCCTATGAATGTAAGGAATGTGGGAAAACTTTCCTCTGGGAGTCAGCTCTCCAGAGACACCAGATAATTCACACTGGAAAGAAATTATATGAATGTAAAGAATGTGGGAAAACATTCTGCTGGCCGGCAGACCTCACGATGCATCACAGAATTCACACAGGAGAGAAAGTTTGTGTGTGTAAAGAATGTAAGAAGACTTTCTCAAAGCCGTCAGCCCTTAAGAGACACCAGAGCATGCACACTGGAGAGAAACCCTATGAGTGCAAAGAATGTGGGAAAAGCTTTAACAGTAAAACATATCTCAATAAACACCAGAGCACTCACACCGGAGAGAAACACTATGAATGTAAAGAATGTGGGAAAACCTTCTTCTGGCAGTCAGCCCTCAAGAGACACCAGAAGGGCCTCCCTTGTGCAAGGGGCTAAGTCTCAGGAGTATGAAGCTATCTGCACTGAGTTCAATCACATGCCAGGAGGTGGCCCACACAGTGCAGCAGACCTCTCCTGCCTCACCCGCTGCTCTCCTCAGCAGTGTGTTTCAGTCAGTCTGCCTGTTCTGCTCCCCACTCTGTCTCTGGTGAAGCCTCTAACCCCCCACACCTCTGGCCTGTACCCCAGCTCTTGTATGCATAAATGAAATAAAAAAATAAAGCAATGTGTTGTTTATAAAAAGAGAGAGCAAGACTAGAGTATGTACAGCGGGGAGAAACCCCCAAATGGAAAGAATGTGGGACAATTTCCTTTGGCCACTCATCCTGTTTGAATGCTGGCCAGCGTTTCCCTCAGGCAATAAAAGGAAGAAACAGTTTGAGGAAAAGGGAAGTAGAAAAGGTTTAATATGTTGACCAGTGAGGAGCGCAGCAAAATCATACCTTCTCTTTGACCACCACCTTCTCTTTGACATAGTGGGGGGTTATTTATACAAAGTGGGACAAAAGGGGACATGGGAAGGGTCTGCAGAGTATGGAGGAAGGGGTTGCCATGGCGATGGGGAAGGTGTCTGCATGAAGAAGGGTGGGCACCAACTTGCTTTTCAACAGCTGCTGTTTTACTCCCTTTTCTTTGGAATGCAAGAAAAAAAACCAATCAAAGTGAGAAACTGCAAGAGATAGGGGGAAGATAAACTTGTTAATGCTTATGTGAGAGACAGTCATTTCTAACTGCATCATAATCCCCACTCCCTGTTATGACCTTTCATGTCTATGGGAGACCTGCACCCCAGGTCTTCCCTGGTGGCACAGGGGGTTGAGTGCTGCACTGGGAAGCATCCACTGTACAGCGGTGCTAGTTCGATCCCCGGCCAGGGAGGGGCCCCACATGGCGCAACAGACCTCTCCTGCCTCGCCTGCTGCTCCCGTCAGCAGTGTATTTCAGTGGATCTGCCTTTTCTGCTCCCCACTCTGTCTCTGGTGAATCCTCTCACCACCCCCCCCCCCCCGCAACTCTGGCCTGTACCCTNCCCCCTCCCCCCCCCCCCCCCCCCGCAACTCTGGCCTGTACCCTAGTTTTTGTATTCATCAATCCTGTGTTCTGCCTGCTTCCCACTGAATGAGATCATCATGGTAGGTTTATTGTAGAAGGGCTATCCCTGCTGGGCCACAGTTCCTGGCATGATGCTAAGGCCTTTGGTGCTGGGACAGCAATAAGTCCCAAATGTAACAGGGGTATCTTTTCCCCTTCTTCAGTGTGATGACATTTAGGATACAGCTCTAACAGAAGAGGACCAGAGATGAATATAAATAGTGACTGAGACAATTTTTTCTACTCCCATCCCAATTCTGTAAAATAGTAAACCAAATCTAATTTTTAACAAAGTTAGCTATATTTGCATCAACTCACCAAGCAGAGTAACCAAGCACGATATTGTTGGCTCCGCTGAAAACTCAGAGGGAGACCAGAAGAGGCCAGTGAGTCTGGAGGAGGAAGAAAACGCCTTCAGGTGGAGAACACGCTTCAGCTTCCTTCACATGCAGTCTTTTTTTTTTTTTAAAGATTTATTTATTTATGCACACAAGAGCTGGGGCACAGGCCAGAGTCCCAGGAGGTGAAAGGATCCACCAGAGACAGAGTGGGGAGCAAAACAGGCAGACTGAAACACACTGTCAAGGGCAAGGCAGGAGAGGTCTGCTGCGCCATGTGGGTTCCCTCCCTGGCCAGCGGCAGGGATTGAACTCGTGCTGCAACGGCTGCGGTTTGCTTCATAGTGCATTGCTCAAACCACTGCGCCACCAGGGAGGCCCACTTTACATGCAGTCTTTACAGGGACTGGTAGGTACTGAATTAGTCATCTGACCAAACACACAAAACAGAAAAATGCCAAATGTTTAAATTATCCAAGACCTGATTGCAGATACTTGCTTGGATTCCTTACGCAGCACAAAGATCAGGTTAACAAAGCTATTTGCATAAGGTGAGGAAAAAGGAAGCTAAGTGGAAGCCCAGGTCCAGACCCACTGCTCTCATCGGAACCTGCCATCAGCCAGCGTCCAAGAACCAGGCTGTCCGAGGGGGCCTGGAGCCAAAGCACCCAACTTATGGACTTCAGGGTCTGATTTCAGACAGATCATCAAGGGACTGGAGCATGAGGGGGCCAGAGTGGAAAGGAGAGTATTGCCTGCTTGGAGTTAGAAAAGCACCAGTCTGTTCCCCGCTAGCCGTGTTCCAGGAATCAGTGGCAGGAGCTGCTTCCTAGATGTAGGTTCGCAGCTACAGGTCGACCATTCGGCTGGTTGGTATTTTCTCCAGGGGTTTTCAGCTAACAGTAGAGCGCCTCCCATAGTTTTTAGCCAAGTACTCGGCTTCCAAAATCTGAACACCAGATTAATACCAAATGTGTGTCAGTTCCCTCTCAACCGAGCCTAATACATGAAAGGCACCCCAAATTGAGGGAGACTGTTAATAGATTCCCTCCCAGAATGGGGGAACTAGACTCCCAGAGGGAGACTCAGATGCTTCCCAGATGTGTGAAATGGGGGTCTCCATGTGCACCCCTGGGAACTTACACCAAGGGACTGCTGTGTTTTCTTTTTTTTTTTTAAAGATTTATTTATGCACACAAGAGCTGGGGTACAGGACAGAGTGGTGCGGGAAGTGAGAGGATTCACCAGACAGAGTGGGGAGCAGAACAGGTAGACTGACTGAAATACACTGCCGAGGGCAGCTGCACCATGTGGGTCCCCTCCCCGGCTGGCAGCAGGGATTGAACTCGGCAGCAGGGATTGAACTCGTGCTGCAGCGGCTGTGTTTTGCTTCATAGTGCTTTGCTTAACCCACTGCGCCACCAGGGAGGCCCCAGGACTGCGGTTTTCACTCCAATTTTCATTTCAAAGGTGCATCCATTGGGCAGAGAAGGGCTGTGCCTCTGGAGATGGACATGGGAAGTTCCCCGGAGGAAAAACTCCAGCAGCTCCTGGGACTCTCCCTCATCCTCCTGGAGAGAGGGTGCTCCCTCAGCAGGAGCGGCAGGTCAGCCCCAGCTCTGACAGCATGGACGGCTTAGCCTGGCATGCTGAGGCTGCCGCCAAGGGCTCCCTTCATTGAAGTCAAAGGGGCTGGAGAGAGAAATGGCATCCAGCGCCTGGCTGACTCAACAA
The DNA here is from genome assembly GCA_019455555.1 of Galemys pyrenaicus. Taxonomy (NCBI): domain Eukaryota; kingdom Metazoa; phylum Chordata; class Mammalia; order Eulipotyphla; family Talpidae; genus Galemys; species Galemys pyrenaicus. Next base: position 49,114 of record JAGFMF010012303.1, read on the forward strand.
ACTGGTACCAAAGCCTGCCTCAGTTTCCTTCAGTCAATAAAAGGAAACAGTTTGCATTAAAGGGTAGAGGTTTAAAATGTCGACAAATGAGGACAGCAGAAGCACATCTGCAAGACCTTGTCCTGTCTTTGGCAGAGTGCAGGGTTACTGAGACAAAGGAAAAAGGGAGCTGGGCAAGGGTCTGCAGGGAGGAGGGTGGGCTCCAGCTTGCTTTTCAACAACTGCTTTTAACTCCCTTTCCCTTAGAATGCAAGACAAACCTGTCAAGAGGGGAAATCATAAGGGGGGGGGGGGGACAGA
>JAGFMF010012304.1:16449-27900 GCA_019455555.1 Galemys pyrenaicus
CATACAACCACTTTATGGGTGATATTCCAAACACATTTTTGTAACTTAAAATTTTAATTATTAAGTCAGCCAAAACAAAAGGGAGTCCAGAGGGGGGGTCAACTTTGGAACCTCTGACTCTTCAGGGCAGTTCCCCTATGATGGGCCTTTGCCTCACGTCATAGTTAGGTGGCCCCCTTCACTTCTTGCTGAGACAGTGATCATCACAGTCTCTGCTCTGTTCTAGATGTAGCTGCTCCCTCTGGGTGCTTATCTTTAGTATTCCTAAGGGAAGTAATGGTTCAATGATCCTGTCTATTTGCCATCATCTCCCCCACTGCTAAATATTGTCATGTTATCCTATAGAATGTACGATTTCACATTTTCCACAACTGTATTTCTCTAACACTTGGTGTATTTGCTGTCTATTTCTAAGAAATTCTCTCAAAACAAAAGCATTTATTATCTCGTAGTTTCTGCAGGAATCTGCATGTGGCTTAGCTGGGTTTGTCTGAGTTGAGATATGTCAGACAGTTGCAATGAAACTATGAGGTAAGGATACAATTTCACATAAAGCTGAATGAAGTAGGGGAGGATTCACTGCTAAGATACTCATGTGGTTGCTGGTAAGTTTAAGTTCTTCATAGGCCATTGGACTAAGGGTCTCAATTTCTTATTAGTTGTTGACTGCTGTTCTCCTTGCCACTTGGGTCACTGCTCAGGGGAACTTACAACATGGCAACTGACTTCAATAAAAGGAAGCAAAAGAGAGAATGAGAAAGAAAGAATAAGACAGAAGCCATACTCTGCGATATAATATTTTTCTGTCATTCTCTCACTTTTACCATTCATATTTGTTAGAAACAAGTCAGTAAGTAGGTCTCTACTCTGATTTCTTTCCCAGTTGAATTGTTAGGAGGAAATCATGCATAGCATTTAGAGAAGTGGATTTTGAATTACACAGTCCTGCTTCTCGGTCCTACTTTGCCTCTGCCTCATTTTGTGATCCCATGTAATTTACTTACTTGCATAAAATTCAGTTTTTTCATCGTTAAAATGAGGATAATACTTACATCTATCAGATGAGATTATCCTGAAAATTTAACAAAATGTAATATAGGAAAAGCTTAGCATAATGTATATGGCACATATGAATTTTCTCCTGAGAAAATTTCCTACTGTTATTTTAATTAAATTATTATTTTTTGGTATTAGGATTTATACTGAGAAAATGATGGCAAAAATATGTTATCTTAGCTTATATTCCCTGCAAGAGTGGTAAAGGATGGAAATAAAAAAGGCACTGGATATTAAGATGAATGTTCAACAAAACCCAGGAAGTCAGGGAAAAACCTGAGTCCTGATTGGAGGATGGTCACAGTAAAGGTTTTATTGTAGTATCTAAATAGCCTACTACTGTAGGATTTGAATGTATCATTTGTAGGTGAATATCACTACATAGACATTATTGCTTCAGAAGGTGAAAATGGAGTAGGTTTCAGTACAAGAAAATGGTGGGTAGATAGTATGAAATTAACCAATTGGTAGAAATAATTTCTATGAGTATGATGACATCTTTTACGTGGAATTATTCTATCATTCCTTCCCTTCCTTCCTTCCTTCCTCCCTCCCTCTCCCTCCCTCCTTCTCTCCCTCCCTTCTTCCCTCTCTTCTTCCCTCCTGTCCTAATTCTTTAAGATTTACTTTTATTTATTTATGCATACAAGAACCTGGGTGTAAGCCAGAGGTGCGGGTGTGTGTGTTGTGTGTGTGTATGTGTGTGTGTGAGTGTGTGTGAGAGAGAGAGAGAGACAGGATCAACAGAGAAAGAGTGGGAGCAGAACAGGCAGATCTACTGAAATACACTGCTGAGGGAAACAGTGGATGAGACAGGAGAGGTCTGCTGTATCATGTGGGCCAGCTCCCTTGTTGGGGATGGAACTTCTGCCCCAGTGGCTGGCATTAGCCTGATAGTGCTTAGACTTTAACCCCTGTGCTACCATGAGGCCCATTATTAAAGCTTCTTTAATAGAAAAAATAGATAAGATTATGCCTAATTTTTCAGTTCTGCATTGTTAATGAGTGATAGCAACTAAATTTCAGTATGAGGACACAGGGTGAAGTAATAGCAAAAGTACTGAAGACTTCTGTTTAGAAGCCATAAGAACTAGATGCCTTGACAAGGATTCTCTCCAAGTGCACTAAGTTCACAGGGATCCCATCAGTCAAATCCCAGAAGTCATCTGCTTTCAGTGGTAGTGCAGATAACTGGTGTTTTACTGCATGCATTATTCATCTCAATATGAAGATAAATTCAGCTCTGTTAACCACTGCCCAAGGGCCTTCGGAGTCATAAGTGGAATATGTGGTTTTGGATTTGTCTTCCTTTATGGGACTGGAAAAAGCAGACTTGCTATGAGCACTTGCCACTACAATTCAGTCAGTAAAATACATATAGTCTAATAAGTATTCATAGATTGCTTATGGTAGCAGAAAAATCTGCAGAGAAGGACACAATTAGTTTTTACTTTACTTCTTTGAAGTTAGATGAATTTTGTTTCTGGACAGAGAATATTCAGTTGTACTTCCTAGTAACTAGACAAGGAAAACATGAAAAATACCGAATGATGTCAAAAATCCAGAGCATCCATTTTGACATCTCAGGCAATGAATTCTACAGGTCATGAACTAAGTAGATTAAAGAGTAAGGCAATTAAAATCTCTGAAGAAAATGAAAGTCAGTTAATGTGGTGAAAACAGCTAAGATTAGCAGCAAACACCTGTAAATACAGCAAAATTAAATGAAGTAGGGGACTCCCTTGTGGCACAGCAGGTCGAGCGCCTTACTGTGAAGCATCAGCTGCACAACAGCACGAGCTGGATCCCCAGCAAGGGAGAGGACCCACATGGTGCAGTAGACCTCTCCTGCCTCTCCCGCTGCTCCCCTCAGCAGTGTACTTCAGTCAATCTACCTGTTCTGCTCCCCATTCTGTCTCTGGTGAATCCTCTCACCTCCCTTGACTCTGGCCTGTACCCCAGTGCTTGTATGCATAAATAAGTAAATCTTTAAAAAAATTAAATAATATTGATAATTTTAACTGTAAAAATTTAACTCCTTTTAAGTTATAAAATAAACAGGCATATACCAAAATTTCCCTTTTTGTATATATGATTCTATTATATAACCATTATTGAGACATAGATATATATATAAAAAAACTGCACATAGTTGATTCGTACAATTTGATGAGTTTGGATACAAGCAAACACTTGTGATATCACCAGAATCAAGGTAATAGACATATCCAGTTCCTCTCAGGTTTTCTTCATCTCTTTGCTTTCACTTTTTAAAATGTGTATTTTACAAACACTTAACATTAATAATAATAATAATAATAATAACAAGAAAGAAACAAAAACCAAAAATGAAAAGACAAACTGGGGACACTTGGTGGGGAGGGAAGAGGGGAAGGGTTGAGTGTAGACAGGAGCACGGGGGACTGAGGTGCACTGGTGTTACGGTGATGGGGAATGTATGGGGATTACAAATGATGTCAAATATATGTAAATTAAAAAAAAAATTAATAAAAAAAGAGAACACTTAACATGAGACATACCCGCTTAACCATGTCCAAGTGGGTTATACAACAGATCTCTAGAACTTCTTCATCCAGTATAATTAAAACTTGACATCCACTGAATAGAATTTATAATTTGAAGTCTCTAAGTGTTAAGTTTTTAATCAATGTTGGGGTGATTTTTGTCTGTAGTGTAAGATAGGTATCCCTTATGTTTTGCTTATGTTATGGTTATTCAGTTTTCCTAACACTGTTGAAGAGACTATCTACTTTTCAAAATATGCAAAGTATTAGTATAATTACCTTCTTTAGCTTGTAAGAATATATGTTTGAATATAGTATATTTTGCTAAGTTTTATATATTTTTTCTTCATATAGTTCTTCAAGATGCCAATTGAAAGAAACTTAGGAATTTGAATGAGTAAAAGGAAGGAAAGATGTCTTCCAAAAATAACTACTATTAATTTTTTGTATATTCTCTTAGTTTTTTATCTACCATATTTGTGCCCGTTCCTTTATATTATTATATAAAAAACACAAAACACAACTTGTTCGTGTTTTAATTGTGCACATCTCTTTGTGATGTTTAAAAAACATACATCATTATCATTTACATGTTATCAAATCTTTTTCAGTATTTTAAATATTTTCATAGTTTTCTATTTAAAATGAACATTTCTGTAGTTGTATCTTGTGAATTTCTATAATTATCTCTTCAGCATAAATTGTAGAAATTGAAAAATTACAGGTTTTTAAAATTTGAAGGTATTTAGTGAATATTGTGTTTCAAGAAAGATAGTTCAAACATGCTTGAAAGTATTTTTTTTTTTGCATTCCCATCAACACCAAGGGATTTTTTATTCTGATTTTAATGTCATTTTGCTCTATTTTTATTCACACTGCATTGAAAATGAAAGTTTATATAAATTTATTGATCATAAGCATTTATTTAAATTTTCTTTACATATTGTCTATTTCATGAGCTTCCTACATTTTCCCTAATGGATTATCAACTTATTTTAAAGACTTAATTTATATTTTTCTGACTATACTCTTCTTATGTTGCAAATTATTTCTATACCAGTAGTTAGCCTTGGAATTTTCTTTAGAATCTTACTGGTATATAAAAGTTTTTAATATATTCAAATTAGCCAACCTTTCCCTCAATTCCATTTTTCTTTAGTATTTTCTTTCTCAAAATACATATCTGTTCTTTTTGTACATAGTTTACTTGATTTTTCTACATCGGAACATTTATCTGGATCTTATAATTAATATTGGTCCATAGAATTGAGGTGAGGATTAATGATTGTTTATTAATTAGCCTTCCTTGGTGATTTAAATATTAGTGATACCTATTCTTATTTGGATTTTCTATTTTTTTTGACTTGATTGTTACTGTGACAGCTTCACACTGTTTGATTTTATATGTCATATTTATAATACATTTTAGACTCTGAAGGTAATAGTCCCTGTAATTATTCCTCTCTCTTATCTTGTTATTTTTTTCTTTCTTTTTGACTTATTTTTCTGGGTGCTGCATCATTAAACACATGCTAGATTCTGACTTAACATAGACATTCTTTATCATCTTAATAAGCATGCTATTATTATCAATTTATAAATACCTCTATTTTTCTTTTCTCTTTTCAAAAAGATTAATTATTTATGTTTAGATAAGCTGGGGTATAGGCTAGCAGTGCCCAGAGGATGAGAGGATTCTCCAGAGACAGAGTGGGGAACAGAACAGGCAGATTGACTTCAATACACTGCTGGGTGGAGCAGTGGGTCAGACAGGAGAGGTCTGCTGCGCAATGTGGGTCAGCTCCTGAACTCATGCCATGGTGGTGATGGTGCTGAGACTTACCCCTATACCACCAAGGAGGCCCAATATCTATATTTTCATTTTCTTTTTGCTGAGAAGATGTTAAGGTTTGTTAACTGACTTTTTGGGAACTATGGAGTTGAATGATTATTGTTTCCCTTATCATCTGATAAGATATAGTGCTTATAGATACCCTAGAAGTTAAGTTGAAGGGATTCCTACCCATGTCATGTTCCTAGTCATGTTCCAATAATATACTTTAGATTTTTTTACATCCATATTAATTACTGAGTTTGATGTGTGTGCACCCTCTCTCTTTCTCTCCATCTCTGTTTCTCAGGACTTTCAATCAGTTTTAGGTTACTTTTAAAAACTGAATTGGGGCTTTCAGAATTCTATACAGTTTAAATAGTAGAACTGTTTCTTGATAGAGAAAATTTCCCCTAACATCACCTTCTAAATGTCTGTTTTTGATACTTTTTTGGACACTATTTTCATTTTCTTCCAAAGTCATTTATCATTTACTGTTTTTAGATCCATAATTGAGTCAATTCTGATCATTTTTACTTTTTTACCATTAAAGTTTTAATTTTATTTTATAATTTTGTTGTGACAGTTTCTCTTATTTTGTGGTTTATTTTAAAATCATTTCAGTGTAACTTCAGTGATCAAGAAAATATGGTTTCATTTTTTTTTAACTTGAAATAAAGATGTAATTCAATCTGGGAAACCTTTATGTGAAATAAGAAACTTGGACCAGTATATTTCCTCTTCCACCTACCTTTTTCAATGCTTAGAGCTTCTTTATTTCACTTAGATATATTTGTTTGAATAGAACTTTCTCTCTCTGTACTCATGGAAGTTTTAATTTTTCAGAAGTATGCAACTAAGTAATTCATTCTTGTGCTCCTTGATCTAAAAGACCACACATCAGTCTAAATGATTGTCTCAAAAGAAAAAGAGAAACATGGGATTTCCCTGTTCATCTTCTTCCTCATCCCCAAAAGGCTGCCCGTTGGATAAAATACAAATTCTTCTCATGAAGATGTTTTGCATAATCTGAACCTTTCAACCTATGGGCTGTCTCAGCGTCATGTGGTTTCATGGTCTCACCATATTCAAGGCAGACAGACTTGTGTTCTCCACCAGAATCTCCTGCCTGCCTTACAGCCTTAACCAATGCCCTTCCCTCTGTCTGGAATACTTTTGACTCTCTGCTGCACGTAGTCAAATTATGCAATGTCAAACATACCTATGGAGACTTGAGGTCTCAGCAGAAAATAATACCACTCCCTCATAGACCTTCTTGAATATTCCCAGACCCTTCAGATTTTCTTTATGTTACTAGTCTTTGAGAAGACCCTAGCTAATTTCATGAAATCTGGAGACAGAATAGGTTAAGATTCTGGATCTACCTATTATTAGCATTGTGACCCTGGGAAAAATATTTAAACTTCTGTATTTTAGTTTCCTTGTTTATAAAATACAGATACGAAGAACTTAAAAGTAATGTTTGGTACATGTAAACACTGTTTTAGACATGATTATAATTATTTCTTTTACATTATATAACTTATTTTACATAATTACATTTGTGAGCATGCTTGCATATTCCATGTCCATTTTACTTATAAAAATAGGGTCTGGGTTTATTCATTGCTACATACAATTCCTTAGTGTAGGGGTGTGGCAATAGCTGTTGAATGATTATTTACTGATACTTTTCTTTATGTTTTAATTTTAAAAAGATTTATATATTTATGCATACAAGAATTGAGGTATAGGCCAGAGGTGTGTGTGTGGGGATGGTGGTGAAAGGATTCACCAGAGACAGAGTGGGGAGCAGAACAGGCAGACTGACTGAAATACACTGCTGAAGGGAGCAGTGGTCGAAGCAGGAGTGGTCTGCTGCACCATGTGGATCACCTCCTTGGCCGGGGATGGAACTCATGCTGCAGTGGCTGTGGATGCTTCATCGTGCAGTGCTTAACCCCTTGTGCCACCAGGGAGGCCCTATGTCCTAATATTTTAGGCTCTTTATAGTCCTGTAAACTTTGGTAATGTTCTTTAAGAGACATTTCCCTTTTCACTTAATAGACAAAAATTAAAAATCTGACAATTTTACCTCTATTTTAATAACACAGTTTAACGGCTTTAACCATCATTTTCCTCAAGTATTTTCAACAGACACAATTTTAAGGTGCTGAGATTGGTTTCGTACAATGAAGTGACTTTTAATCACAGGACCTCTTGATGCAATACTTTTTTTCTTTCTTATTGTTCTTCATCTTGAATCCTTTTTCACACAAGATATGGGCTGAATGGAATGGTGTAATGGTGAAGACGTGATTTCTCACTATCTACAATATTCAGCATTACGCACTATAAAATACTTTGATTTCCAGTGGTGTGATTTCCCTCATTTTGCCCTCTGGCAGCTCCTCATCACCTGGGTGCTCTGGTGATACTGTTGGACATGCCTGTGTTATTTAATCTAAGCATATACAACACTGGTGACACTTCCAGCCTCAGGGAACCCCTATGATACATGCCTGCCACAGAGCAACATTCTATCGAGCAAATGAAAAATAGCACAAGGGACAGTGATCCTGCTACAGCACTTTCTCATAGTCATTGGAGGTGACAGCAATTAAAAAATGCCCAGCTCTGCTGTGAGGGCATGCCACTGCTAGACTGAAATAGAGTACTATCCCTGCAATTTGGGTGCTCCCAGTATTTACATGTACCATGCAAACATGGACAGGAAGTTCCCAAGAGATAGGCTCAGTTTTCTCTGGTTGTACCTCCCTCCCTGGTGCTCCTTAATTATCAGCCTTCTTCCCTACACACATGAAACCACACTAGCTTAAACTCTTCCCTTCTTCCTTCTTCTGGGTCTAAAGGATTTAATATGAATTCAGACCAATTCTGACAAAGCCTGTCTAACTTCCCAATGTGGAACAGAACTATTTTATTCTGAAAAGCTAAACAAATGAGAACAGAGAGTAGAGAAGATTTAGTGACTCTAAAAGATGCCCATCTGAATCATTGTCTTTCTGGAGTTTCTATGAGAAATATAGTACAACCATGGAAATTGTGGCATTTGTATCACCACAGACTTCTGAGAGAACTTTGCATCTCTGACATCAGTAAAAACCATCAGAATAAAGGGAGAAAAATCCAGCTTCTTGGACTCCAATATCTCATTAGGGGTCATGCCATTTTGTACTAAGGTCATAGCAATGATTTCCAGCCAGTGTCAGGCATTTAAATGACATATCTCTGCATTTACTGAAGAAGTTATCTTCATCTCTTTGTAGATTTACTGTCATTCCCTTCTCAATTAGTGTAGAGAAGACATTTCCTATTCAAAATGAGAATAACAACCTCATTATTATATATAACAACTTAGCATTTGTACCTGGGACATCAGTGACATTGATGTCCCAGGTACAGGTGCCAGGTGGTAGGGTCTGACTCCACTCCCTTTGGAAAGCATTCATGTTATATGCATGTCACAGAACTAACAATACCATTTTATAGCTTGTTAGGTCTGACATAGCAAATTACAACTACTGCATTGCCCAAAGCAACAGAAATTAATTTTCTCACTGAAGGCTAGAAGTCCAAAATCAAGGTGTCATGTTCTCTCTGAAGGCTCTAAGAGAAATGCTTTCTTGCCTCTTCCTAGTTTCTGGTGGTGGCCTGCAATCTTTGTCATTCCTTGTTTCGTCTGATTTCTACCTATTTTATCACATAGTGCTCTCTGTATCTTCACATGGTTTCTGTCTATGTGTTCAAATTTCCTTTTCTAATAAGAACACCAATCACTGGATTAGGGCCATCCTAACCTAGAATGACCTCCTCTTAAATTGGTTATATCTTCCAAGACTTTATTTTCAGTAAGGTTACTAAAATTAAGGAAATTAAGACTCAAGCATATATTTTAAGGGTACACAATTCTATCATCTTTAGTCACTCAGAAACTATGTATCTGTAGTTATCTGACAAAGCATTTTCTTGATTCCAACTTCAGTTCTGGCAGGTCTGCAAGACATTTATCATCTCAAAATAGTCCCTATACACACCTAATCAAACCGCATTTCTAAACAGTATAATTTCAAATCTTATCTAAAAATCTAACTCAGGTTTGCAGGTATATAAACCACTATCAGCATATCTTTAGTATATACTTCTGGTATTTTGAGGTGGTAAATGCATAGTAGTAAAACTTGTGTGTTTTTCTTTCAGTGTTACCAATGTTTATGTCCCCAGTGGCGTTATAATAAGAGTCCAAGTATAGTGGCCACTATAATTTACTTGATGTACATTATGATTTATTCTTGGATTTCCTGAACTTCAGCCCATCACAGCCTACATCCTTTGGTACTCATCTATTTTCAGCACTTTGTATAGTAAATTGCCTTCTAAGGAAAAGAGTGAGTGATAGCAGACAAACATTAATTTTAATATTCATCTCTTCAGTGGATGCAGTAGGGTTGTTTTTCTGAATTGATCAGAAAGAATTTCTTTTTCTACCTAAAGGCTTCCAGGTCAACAGCTATGGGTCAGTAAATACCAGAGTTCTCTTCAATCTTAGAAGTCCTCATTATGGTCAATTTCCTCTAAGAAATAAAAAAAAATAGTTGTTTTATGATGTGTTATATTGCTATAGAACAGGTGAAATGCCTTGAGGATATAAGCTATTTTCAGGAATGAAAAACCTGTGTACCCATTAAGTTGCATTATACTAGTCCATCACACTGTCACTGAAATGAGGTTCCTGTCACCTGGTGCTAGTTGGGCAATATATTGTTTTGAGGCTTGCACATAGGCCTTGCTTACCACACATGCATTAACATTCACTTATGAGGAATAAAGTATATTAAAATAAATTAAGTGTTAAAATTTCAGTCTTAATTTCGATAGTCAATGTCAACCCAAAATTTGGTGAAAATTCTTCTTCACAATATCCCCACAGTCCTTCTGAAACAGGATATCCTGTTTCACAGATCTCCAATGAAGGCCAAATTCAGTTATGTCTGAAATTCCCTTGTATGCTAATGTCTCAGCCTGAGATGAGGGGAGAGAATCTAAAGGGTCCTGGAACACACCAGAATGGTATTAAATGATAATTTTTCAACAAAAGGTAAAATCATGACTTAAATAATAAACATAAAATGAATAAAAGTTGATTTTATTTAACTTGTAATTAATAAGGGAATCAGATAGATGCTAAAGTGATTCAAAAGAGAATCTGAAGCACAGACTTATAGATGAAGAATAATGTAATGAGTTTATAAATGAGGGCAAGACTATATTTCCTACTGGTAAGTTCTGTAAAGATGAACAAATGGATGAAATGAAACAGAGAAGATTTAGCATTAAAAAGTATACCCATTCAGGGAAAAAAATCTTTGCATTTCACACAATAGGCAAGGGTTTGATCACAAAGAAGTACAAAGAACTCATAAGACTCAAGAAGAATAAAGTAAAAAACCCAATCAAAAAATGGGCAGAAGAACTTAAAAGACACTTCTCCAAAGAGGACATACACATGGCCAACAGGCACATGAGAAAATGCTCAACATTCCTCATAATCAGGGAAATGCAAATCAAGACCACAATGAGGTACCACCTTACATCGGTAAGAATGGCATAAAACCAACAACAATAAATGCTGGCAAGGATGGGGAGAAAAAGGAACCCTAGTACACTGCTGGGGAGAATGCAAGCTAATCCAACCATTATGGAAGGCCGTATGGAGGTGCCGCAGTCTACTAGAAATGGAGCTACCATATGATCTGGCAATCCCACTCCTAAGAATCTATCCAAAGGACACAAAAACACTGATCCAAAAGAGCACCTGTACTCCTATGTTTATTGCAGCACTATTTGTAATTGGTAAGACCTGGAAACAACCCAAAAGCCCAAAAGTAGAGGACTGGATCAAGAAGATGTGGTATATAGACACAATGGAATATTATTCAGCAATCAGAAATGAGAAACTAGGGACATTTATAGAAACATGGATGGAACTAGAAGGAATTATACTCAGTGAAACAAGTC
>JAGFMF010012304.1:27950-81671 GCA_019455555.1 Galemys pyrenaicus
AAAGAATAAGCTCAAGGAATTGGGCAATTATAACCAAAAGCAAACAAAAAACTCAACAAGACCAAAAAGCCAAGATAAACCAAAGAGACAATGGGGGGAAGGGAAAGGACTACCTACAATGATTAGCGCTAAAATTGTCTGCATTATATATATATATATATATCATCATTGCTAAAAGTGAACATTTAAATATTAATATAATAGATGTACTATAATGGACTTTTGAATATTTTATAATTGGACACAAACCTGAACACACTTGCTGGCTGTGAAAAATATTTGTCCAGTGAAAAATATTCAAGGTAGACAGTCACATTTGCAAGCAATGATGCTTTTGTTTTTGTTAGTATATGTGCCTATTATTTCTTTTTAAAAAAAGATTTATTTTTTTATTCATTTAAGAACTGGGGTACAGGCCAGAAGTGTGGGGGGTGAGAGGATCCATTAGAGACAGAGTGGGGAACAGAACAGGCAGATTTGACTGAAATACACTGCTGAGGGGAGCAGCAGGCTAGGCACGAGAGGTCTGTGTGCCATGTGGGTCACCTCCCTGGCAGGGGCAGGGATCGAACTAGAGCTGTAGTGGTTGCGGTTTGCTTCATAGTGCATTGCTTAGCCCACTGCTCCACGAGGCTGGGCCCTGCCTATTATTTCTTAACTTAAATTCCAGAACAGCATTGATCTAATACAATTGTATTTAGGTTAGCTTCTTTGTTTCTTTTTCACTTTAGTGGAAAAAATCATGGGTTTACCTTTAAGTATGATGTTAGTTGCTGTTTGATACTGATATTATTCAACAGATCATAAATGTATTCTTTAACTTGTAGTTGTCTAAAGCTATGAAAATATCTGAAGGAAATGTTGAATTTTTTCCCTTGATTTATTGAAGTTATGAATTGTATGGTTATTGTTCATAATATCGAACCATTCATACTTCTGAGACAACCCCCTTTGGTCAAAGTGTATTGTTTAATAGAGTGCTGTATCTATTTGATATTTTTATTTAATTTTTGTCATTTATGTTTTATTGCATTGAGGTCAGCAAACACAAACTGTAAAATTTCTACACTTTGGAATGTATTGAAGTTTACTTTATGGCTGAATATATAAGCTATTTTGGTAAATGTTTCATTGACATTTGAATAGAATGTAAATGTGATATACAGCAAGCGTATGATTTAGCACTGATAAATCTATTAAATTTGGTTCACAGAGTTATTATAGGCATCTAATTCTTTATTTTTGTTCTTCTTAATTTGGCAAAGGCCAATCTCCATATGTCAAAATCTCCTGTTATGATGATGGCTTTGTCTGTTTCTTTTTGATTACTCACACATTTACTAAACTGTTGCACCTCTAGTATTTTCTATCCAATTGAATGTACTGTTTATATTCATTTATGTTACTTGCTTGGTGTTTTTCTTTCCCTAACTGTACCTAGAACATTGCTGTGCTCATGTTAGTTGCTCAATAGACACTCACAGATAGGTTTTATCATATTCGCTGAGAATCCTTCTGAATAGGAATTTGCTGAACTGATTTCAAGGTTAGTATTCAACCATTCCAATATTTTTTCCCTATGATTTATGCCTTACTCTATTATCATTGATCACTTATCTATTGGAATGTCATTTCGTAGTCTCACTTAAGCTGTGCTACTAATTAATAAATATACTTTAAAGAAAGAACACCCAAAAAAGGTGGTTCCCAATAAATTATTTTTGTATTTTCAGTTGGATTCTGTAAAAATTCTGCTGTGGTAGGAATTTTTCCAGGTGCTCCGAAAAAAGAAGCAAACCAATAATGCTGAAAGAATTCAACATCAGCTTTATTCATTTAGCTAACATTTGGCCTTCCTTCAGCATCTGTATTCTTTCCCAGAAATTGTACTTTGCAAAACCTGGTGTGAATGATAAGTTCCTGACTGGAGCTACAGTTAAAAGTAACTGCCTGTCAACTGTTAATAAGCATTAGTATGGCAGAGGCTAGATGCTATAGTGACCTAATTCAGACAGAATCAAAGTGAGCTCTGCTAAAGGGCACAGGCTTTAGAATCTTTCTCATTTCCTCTTTCTTGTGTCTTAATCAGGAATTCCTATAAAGAGTTCCCCGTTTCCTGAGGCTGAGTACCTTTGTTCGCATGATGAGTCTCCTCATTTTACTAGTCAAGAATTTTTTTTTCGATAGTGATTTTTCCCTTGATTCTAAATTTGTCCTTATCACCGAGAGAAAGTCTTTATGTATTAAAGTTTTGCTTATGACTGTTTATAACTACTGTGATAAATAAGGAGGGTGTAAAGAATGCTTGTCTATGTGCTATATACTATCTGTATAATCAGGAATTTTTGTATAGTTGCTTGCAAGCAGAAGGCAAGTAAAAAAGGATTCAACATTTTATATGATTGAAGAAATTATAAACTGCTTGATTGATTATGGTATGGATTATAGAGTATATGTATTTTAAGGTTTTCACAAGTCTTAAGTTGGGAGGAAGGATGATAAGAGGAGATAGGAGATTATATTATAATTGGTAGGTAGGATTGTTTTAGTAATAGCCTCAGATTAAGAGTGAGTGATCTTTCCAGGAGTTTTAGAACCACAAGAGAATGGGCAGTGGTCAGAGGTAAGAAATATTAACATGTCTTTTTGTTCTCTAGGAAATAAAATACCCAAATGACATAAAGATATTAATAATCCTTTTAATTTTCAGGCAGAGGACTTGATTATTATCTTGTGTTCTAAGTACTTTTCATTCTTGGCAATTGGGGATGTAAGGGAAGTGAGCAACATGATCGGAACTCCGGTCCCTTGTTTCCAAGAAAGGGAAAAATCCAATATGGCTAAGACCAAGAGACTCTCATACATTTAGAAAGAATTTTTCTGAGGACTCCTCAAACCAGATCTCACATAGAAAATCAATGAATGTTGTCTTTTTTCAGTAAGAAATTGAGCCTTATGAATGTGAATCTTATCTGCCTTCACTCCTGTACCTCTCCAAGGAGCACCAAGCATGCAAAAGACAGTCAGTGAAAGGTTGTTAGATTTAAAGTAGATAGGGGTAGCAGAAAAGACTTGACTTTTTGCAATAGTATAAGATTGATGATACACCTTTAAAAAATGACAAATGTCCTGGCTCAGCTGTTAAATATGGTGTAATTCTCTTAAAACAGTCATGTCTGGTATTTATGCCTTTGTATCAGGCCAAATGTATCAGAACATGATTTTATGTGTTAGGAAATATGATTTGACTGGTAGTATTTTTAAGCTCTGTTGCAATGGATTGTTTCTCTGGGAATACCAACTCATCTTTAAAACCCAATTGTCGTTACCAATAGACAGTACACAATTATTCCACTTTATTCACTTCATGGAATTTTTGTGGCAAGGTCTAATGAGTTGAATCTTCCTGGAATGATTCTCTATTGCTGGAGTACACGTTTTTGGGGAGGAAGCTACCCTGATGGATTAAAAATTACAGGTCTTTCATTTCTTCTAGGGAATTTATTAACAATGCAGAATCTTGTGTCTCGTTCCCAAAGATTCAAATGTAGACTTGTGTGGGGGTGAAAACTGTGTACTTATAATTAGTATTCAAGGGCAGGGTTGAGATAGACATTGGCAGGGACATATTTTTCATTTGTGCTAAGTTTGGTATGTTGAATAAGACTATCTTTGATTTGTGGAATGTCATCCAACCAAGAATGACAGGCAAGAGATTTTTTGAGTGAATTTTTATCGAGTCTCATCCTCTTCCCTTTTTCCTTGTGGTTTGGTTGTTGATAGTGTGTGTGTGTGTGTGTGTGTAAAATGATTTCAACTGTCTCATATTTCATGAAATATCATGAAATGACTTTAAATATTCATCTACTTACATACATTTCCCTGTTAATGGAAACAATTTAAGAAGCAGTATTCTAGAGGGCATCTGAGGCATCCTACAGGGGATGCCATGCTGAGGAAAGGTGAGAATGAGTGGATGGGGCCCCACAATCATCAAGTTCCCCTCTCTTTATACAGAACTGTGTTACTTATGAGTCTTTTCAGCATGTTGTCCTTTGAATCTCTGCCCCCAGGATCCTACAAATTTTTGAGAACTATTATAGACATTGCAAATGATTCTCATGAAGTTCCATTTTATTTTTATTGTAAAAGTGATACATGAATATATTTTCACTGTAAAATTTCCAAGCAATATATTTATGTAGTGGGTTAATGAAAACTTCCATTTTCTTAGTGTAACTGCATCATGTGTCTTTGAAACAAGGACACCTGAGAATAAAAGTGTGGTTGTTAGTAATTACAATGGTATAAATTGAGACTCTTCTGGGCAAACTAAAACTTGAAGTGATCCTATATTTTCTTTGCTAAACTCATTCATTTTATCCTTTCCTCTTATTTTCCCACTGGTATTCCCACCAATTATAGCTTATTTATTCTTTCATAGTTAAAATGTGATAAAGTTTATTTTATCACTTTCCTTTATATTTTGCATTTTCCTTTCTTTTTAGTTTTTATAAACAAGGCTGCAATGCAATGCACAAAACTCTTAAGGCACATGTGTGAAATTTCTCGTTGCACTTCAATTTTAAACCATTTATGTTTAAGACTTCCAAAGTATATTATCATAATAAAATGGAGGCTATTTAACACTTGAACTTTACTTGATGACCTATTATCATTGGGTATTAATTGGATATCATGGATATTAATTCTGGCACTGTGGGCAAAAAACCAATCAGGTTCTCAGGAGCTATTTAATCTTACCCTAACTGGCCCCTTTGAGTTATTGTACCCGTTTATAATACTAACAAGACCAAATAACTGTTCAGCACCTGAGAAATAATCAAATGCAATTCTGTCCTTTAAACATTATAATGCCAAGGCTTACAAAACTAAATTTCCCTATTCAAGGAGACCCAGAATATTTGTAACTCTAACCAAGGTCTCCTGAGTATCAGGTTAATTTTGTTTTTCTTCTCTTTGCTAGCTCTCAACTAAGCTTCATGTACCTATGGACACCTTTCCTTAGACTTATGGGATCACTCTTTTCTTATTTTCTATTCTATATGTAGATAATGCCATGACAAGCAAATTTTTGTTTCAAGTGACAGAAACCTAAACAAAATTGATCATAAACAAAAAAAAAAACCCCAAAAACCAAAACTAAAGTATTGATTCATACAACAGAAATACCTAATAGTAGATTTAGCAAATCACAGAGTGAAGGGACGCTAGGTGAACAGTCTGTGGTTCTCTAGATACTGGACTCTTCCTGCTCTCAGGATGATGATTCATGGAGGTAACAAGGCTGAACTTTCCCAGAACTCTCACTCTGTTGCAGACTGCCTGGAGACTCTCATATCTCTCACGGTTGTTCCCACAGGAGTCAGAGTAAATCTTTTCCCCTAGAGACTCCATCAAGGGTCTACTCTTGCATCATTGATGGAAATAGTGACCCAAATTCTCCTAAAATAGGAATTTTGGGGATAAAGGATAATACACTGATTGACTTAAATTGAGTCAGCTTTGGGCCTAGGATGGGGAGGACTTTCACTGAAAGTACACAACTGAGAATTACGAATGAGGGTTTCCAAAAAAAAAAAAAAACTAGGAATTTTTGTTAAAGAATTGGGTTATGAATGCTGAGGAGGGATGCTATTAATGAGCATGATATCTGGAAATTCAGAAATGATATTCATTAGAACTGGGAAGAAAAAGAGAACAGATAGGCTGTGAGTGAAAAAGTATGACCACTTTTTCTATGATTAAATTTAGTGTTAATGTTTTATGTGATCCACTCTGTTTATGCTATAACTCCTTTTAAACTTTTTGGAGATCATTATTCTACAAAGTTGAGTTTTATGGATAAATGATAGTTGATAGCAGTGTCCTGAAAAACAGTTTGAAATCACAGAGTGACAGCATACCTTGGGGGGAAGGGAAACATCAACAGTGAACAGGACTGATGAGAATTTTAATAGAAATATTTGAGCCTTTTTATTGTTGTAGAATTTCAAGTCATCGAGTTAACTTGGACAATAACTTTTTGTTCATAGGTTTCTGACTTCTGATTCCGACTGGGATCCTTGGTACTTTCTTTTATTTAGTTTCATTTCACCTCATTTTGGAGTTTATGTGAAATTACTCTCTGAGAACTGAAAGACAAGAATCTCAGAGACACAGTTAATTGTTGCTCTTTGTAGTCTTGAAAGA
The DNA here is from genome assembly GCA_019455555.1 of Galemys pyrenaicus. Taxonomy (NCBI): domain Eukaryota; kingdom Metazoa; phylum Chordata; class Mammalia; order Eulipotyphla; family Talpidae; genus Galemys; species Galemys pyrenaicus. The sequence continues at coordinate 34,164 of JAGFMF010012304.1, forward strand.
AAGAATGGGGGACATACTCATTTGACTTATTTTTTTCAAAGTGGGAAGGTAGGTGTTACCATCTGATTTGCTTTGGTCAATGAAATGTGAGCAGAAGTGACCGATGCTATTTCCAAGGGAAACTTTAAGAGCCAGAGTATGATCCATCTCTTTTATTATCTTTGTAATTTGGGGGACATTTTTCAAGACTGAGTATTCAATAGCCTGGTGACCTCTGTGATACAAGTGACTTACTGATCTATTATGGACATTTAGTATGAATGAGGAAAAAAACTTGTAAGCAAGGTACATGAAAATTACACAAAGAGTTTAACCTGTGCTAGGTTACTAAGATTTAGGGTCTTTTATTACTAGAACATAATCTATCCTGTACTAACAATAAAAAATTGAAACAGATATTTCTTTGTGAAAGTGTTAAAATGTAAATAACAAAAATGAAAACTCGAAATGATTTCTCTTGCTACTTATAACAGGAGGCACCATTGAGCACTTAGTCTTTTGAAACCTCTTGAATTATGTGATTAGTACTGCTTTGGGAAATGGCCATGGGATATCTGAAAGTTGGATTTTCAAAAGTAACATGTGCAAAATAACATCTTACCATTTCTTCAACATTCTAACACCCTTAAAATAAGGTGAAGAAAAATAAGATCAAGAAAAATGACATTGCTTGTACTGGGTTGTTTTTCTCTCCTCATTTTGAAAGCACATACTATTCTAAAAATTATGATTAAAATCACATGTTTTTTTCTTCACTGCTTTTCTAACTTTTCTGAAGGCCTTTAAGTTACGATAAATATAAAGAAAACACCAAAAGTGCCAAATACATTGCCTTTTCTGAAAAAGATGTGACCTTTAAATTAAAATCAATAAAAAACTGACATCTCTTATTCACACTTCAGAGTTAAAAAACAAGACTGATAAAGAGAAAAGAGATAGAAATTTTAGAAGACTTTGACCTTACATTCCAAACTGCCTATTTGAATATATTCACTCATTTTCTCATTCATTTCTTTAGATATTTATAATTTCCATGATTTTCAAAGATTGGGTTATTTTGGATTTTTTGATCCATATCTAAGATACTTTAGTTTTATGATGAAGGTAGTATAATTTGGACTAGTTCACATGATTCAGTCTTGAGAGAACTAAAATCATCCTTGCTTTAGTATTTCAAATACTAAAGAGTATAAATACCATACAATCTGACCGGAGACCTTGTTATTTGCCTTCCCCTTATCTTCATTTCCTATTATTTCACCTCTTGCTCATTTTGATCTAGCCACACTCATCCTCTTTTGATACTGATGCCTCTATATGGCAAATGAACCAGTTCTTCCCACTTCTTCAAGAATTCTTTTTTTCCCCTGAAGATTTATTTATGTGTACAAGAGCTCGGGGGCAGGCTAGAGGTGTGTGTGTAAGGGGGGCAAGTGAGAAGATTCAACAGAGACAGAGTGGGGAGCAGAACAGGAATATCGACTGAAATACACTGCTGAGGGGAGCAGCAGGTGGATCACCTCCCTGGCCAGGGATCAAACTCATTCTGCAGTGGCTGCAGATGTTTCATAGTGTGGTGCTTAACCCCTTGCATCGACAGGGAGGCCCCTCTTCAAGAATTCTTAGCCCAGATATCTGCATGGCTCACTCCCTTATCTGCTTCAAATCAAGGCCTAACTTAAACTGCATATAAACTGAAAGTTTCCTCCTCCATGACATCAAATATTCCTTATCTGTGCTGTTCCTTTCAATCGTATAGCATTTCCAGTTTCAAAGATCCCAGTTATGTTTATTATTATTTCTCTCACTCCTAGAATGTAACTTTACATTCATGAGATTAGGGATTTTGTCTGTTTTGCTTATTGATATATCCTCTGTGCCTAGAATAGTGTTGGTTCATGGTAAGGATGCAAAAAATATATATTTGTTGAATGAGTGAATGTACGAGAAGATGAGAGAAAAGATTCTATAAATGACTAAAAGGAAAGGAGCATTTTCAATTCAGAGACTTATAAAAAGGGACATAATTATATATCTAACATGCTTGTGCTTGACTTTCATGACTTCTTCTCTGTACTGGAGGAAAAGCTGTTATATTTTTGAATACTCATAGGTATGCATTTGGGAGTATTATGTACAACATCTGTTTTGATTTTACATGAACAGAAATCTTAGTGCCTTTGAGGTAGGACTATTATTTCCATTTATAGGTAAAGACTTCAACTGCAGGTTTAAGAAGCTGCTTAAATTACTACAGCTGTAAACTGTATATTTGAATTCACATCAATTGGCTCCAGTCTTTGCTATTTCCATTCTACCATAGGGGTGGAGAGGAAATTTATCCCTACTCCCCTGGATTATTGTCAGAACGATAAGCCATCAACATCAGACAGATTGTTGGGAGAAAAACCCAATTTAGTTACATATATGTGGAGAATTCATGTTCATTTAAATTTTTTAAAAGATTTATTCATTTATGCACACAAGAGCTGGGGTACAGGCCAGAGGTGCAGGAGGTGAGAGGATTCACCAGAGACAGAGTGGGGGAGCAGAATAGGCAGACTTACTGAAACACTGTTGAGGGAAACAGCAGGCAAGGTAGGAGAGGTCTGTTGCACCATGTGGGTCACCTCCCTGGCCCGGGATCGAACTGGCGCTGCTGTGCAGCGGATGCTTCATAGTGCAATGCTCGACCTACTGCGCCACCAGGGAGGCCCGCCCGTTCATATTAAATTTTAAAGCCAGTTGAGTAAACAGAGGATATATATAAATCTTGAATAAGGAATGGCATAGGGATCTGGGTCTAAAAGGAGAGAGGAGGGGGGCTGAATTGATGAGGAAAGGGTTTCTCAGATGATAAAGGCCAGGTGCTTTGTAATTAGATGTTTGCCCCCGCATACAGATAGACTTCTCTGAATCAAAGGTAAATTATGATTAAAAAAACAAACAAAAACATTTCTTAGTTATGTGCACAATTTTCATTCTTGTAGGCAGTTAAGGGAGTGGTAAAAGTTTCTTGTGATCCTTCAGGGCACTAATTGGCCTCAGCTCAAAATAATCCACATGACAATGTGACATGTCTTGCCAAAGCCTGTTTTGAACATCTTGGGGAGGCCTACCCTTAACTGTCCAAGGCAGAATGATAATGAAGCCTTAACATACTTTCTATTTTGTTGGACATTCATAGGCTCTATGTTGTCCCCTTCAACATAGGACATACTAACTCAGCCGTCTTTGTCTTCAGAAGAGACTTAGTTATCATATATAACTATCAATGATTCAAATTCATGCTAATTAAAATGTTAATTGATTTTATAGCTTTGGCATTTATATACAAACTAATCAATTCATAAATATTGTTATTTTATGTCCCTGACTTACAGCTCAAAATGAAGGATTAATATCTACCACAAATCACACATTTCTAATATTGCTCAATATAGAGTTGTGAATAAAGGAAGAAAAAAATATGTACTTTCCTTGCCATTGTTTTTTGAGCATTTTAAAATTTCTACTGAATGTAAAAAGTGTTTTTTTATCTGGAGGTAAACCTACATGAAGCCTTCTACTGGCAATATACTCAATAACAGGCTGAAGAAGCAGAGTTGACAGACTTGATGACAGTTGCGCTGTTGTTTCAGTTGTCACTCAGGGTTCTGGTCTCCCTGTGAAGACACTTAACGTTTTCTCTCCTTGTAAGGAAAGTTTTGCCCATGGTAGAAATAAGCAGATAAGAGGCAGAATGGTGTAGCCAAATTGTGAAATTAAATTAAGTGTCCCCAAAGAGATGAATGGATCAAGAAGAAAAAAAGACAAACTCATGTCTAGGACAATATGCTCACCTCTGATAATATTTTTTTAGACTCAACTAAGAAATATTTCTGGGAAGAAAGTTGACAGTCTTTGAAATATTTTAGAGCAGTCATTGTAAAAAGTTGATTACAATGAACATTAGATTATGGTTTATCAACAATTTCTATACATACCACGATGTATAGAGCAGGATGAGACAGAAGTTCTGTTCATAATTTATGCTAGGAATTATGTTTTGATGTCTTAAAATTGTTTTTTTTTAAAGATTTATTTATTTATGCATACAAGCACTGGGGTACAGGCCAGAGGTGGGGTGGGGTGAGAGGATTCACCACAGACAGAATGGGGAGCAGAACAGGCAGATCAACTGAAGTACACTGCTGAGGGGAGCAGCGGGCACAGCAGGAGAGGTCTGCGGTGCTATGTGGGTCCCCTCCCTGGCCGGCAGCAGGGATCGAACTCGTGCTGCAGTGGCTGCGTTTGCTTCACAGTGCATTGCTTAACCCACTGCACCACCAGGAGGCCCTTAAAATTGTTTTTTCCTGAGTTATCATTGTCTCATCAGGGATCTAGGCGATGAAAACTTAGGTTTCACTGGTTTACTAGAAATTGCAAATTGGGTTTAGAGTAAAACGTATCAAACATTGAGTCATTCAGGATGTGAGAAAGGTACTAAAATAATCCAAGTGCATATGTTGAGAGTTGAGACAGGCAATTTACTGGATAGAGCCTGACTTCAAGCTTTTTGTAGTTGATTCACTGAATGGTATAGATGTCATTTTTAGGCAAGTTATTAGCATCTTTAGAGTACACAAAAGCATTACATTTTCTTAAGAGAAGCAGCATTCATTTTAAGAAAAGAAAGGGTGATGAACAGGCAGTAGAATTAGAAGAAAATGTGATTATAAAACGATTGGCCTCAGAGAAAATAAAACCCTAATGACAGAAATAAAATATCTTCAGCTATAAAGAATTAAAGTGGTAGAAAAATCATTTAGGAATGTGAAAGGCAACTTGAGTAGAGCATCAAGAATTTAAAGGAAAAAGACAAATAGGAAAATGATGAGTCAAAAGAAGCTGAACTGAGTGACATGAGCTACAAATAGCAGATATATCTGAAAGGGAGAAAGCGTTCAATAAATTCCAATGAAAGAAAAAGATAATGACTTTTCCAAAGAATTGGGAAAGCTCAATGTATTCTAGGCTTAGTCAATGAAAATAAACTCAAGCATAGTTATTTCACAGTAATTTTTTAAGGATTTTAAAGATAAAGGAAAGATAACCTACAAGAATTTTCTTCCAAAAAATAAAATGAGATATCATCTCTTCAGCCTTCAATTCTGCAACATCAAAGTCAGGATGTCAGTTCATTGCAGCAGTAAGTATGATTTTGAGAGTGAAAACCTATTTGGCACCAATCAATTTAATGTATTTTATGTGTTACTTTTTAATATCACAAAGTTAGTATGATTTAAATTTATGGAAATAACCAATAAGTGATGGATCATAGACTACAGGCCAGATGATAGACAGTGGTGTGGGACAGCAAGAAGAGAAGGAGTGAAGTATTGGGAGAAAGGACCCAATTTCTTGATTACATATCATTATATAGTGTATTTGGGAACATTATAGCGTTTGACTTGAGGATACAGGATAAAAAGGAAGTTCTAGTCAGAGAACAGTATGTTGGCATTTGTACTATTCATTCTTAAGAAGGACTATCTATAGGCAACAACAAAACCTAAGGAAGGGGCATAAAAGTTTGAGGAAAATGAACTAAAAACAGAAGAGAATAGAGGAGAAGCTATTGGGGTGAAGTTCTGAAAAGCTAGTAGGTCATTTGGATTGTCCACAGGACATTTAATTTACTAAATACAACAGCAGGATTTGGTGAGAAGTGGAAGAATGTGAGCTGGAAATCAAAGTAAAGAACTAAATGAAATGGTGAATTAGAGCAGTGAGGAGTTGATTACTTGGAATGGAACAAGCTTCAAGGAACAGAGGAGTCTTATAAGTGGAGAGGAATAAGAGGCTGAAAGCAGACTTAGAAATCAAAGACAGTGCACATCAGCTTTTTTTTTAAGGTTGGTAGAATGAGAAGTGTTTATTTGAGAGGGATGCTGATAAGATTGCATTTTCAAGAAAGAGTCAGGAAATGAAGAAAAAATATAAGAATAGATTATTTAGATGATTTTATTTACCGTGAAATAAAGTTACTCTAGAGGACACAGAAGGTTTGGGAGAGCAATATAAAGTTAATGAAGGAGTGAAAATAAATTTAATATTACTTAGTAGTCAAAAAAATTCAAATCAAAGCAAGACAGATACCATTTTCATCTTCAAATTGGCATTGGTGTAACTTATTATTACTGATGCTGTGGCTGAATCTTCCTACACATTCTCTGTAATGATTTAAATGCATTCTTTCTGAAGGCATTCTGGCATATATGTTCATGTGTTAAAATTGTACATACTTTTAAAAAATGTATTTTTATGCATACAAGAACTGGGGTACAGGCCAGAGGTGTGGGGGGGGTGGTGAGTGGATTCACCACGGACAGAGTGGGGAACAGAACAGGAGGAATGGTTGAAATACACTGCTGAGAGGAACAGAGGGCAGGACAGGAGAGGTCTGCTGAGCCATATGGGTTAGTTCCCTGGCCTGGGATGGAACTGGTGCTGCAGTGGCTGCGGACAGCTTCATAGTGCTGTGCCTTCACCCCTTGCACCATCAGGGAGGCCCCAAAATTGTGAATACTTTGATGCTGTCATCTTTTTTACCTTTATACTAAAGGTTTCTAATTTAGATGTTATATATTACATATAGTATTTCCTCATTTCCCAAAACTACATTGCATGCTTTTCCTTTGTGCTTACCTAATGCTCTCTATGCTCTCTGTCATAGCACTTACCATAATCTATTATGATTGCCTGTTTACTTCTAGGTATCTGTCTCCCAACTTTGAGCTCCACTTTGGCTATCTAACCTAACACCATTTACCTCTGTATATATAATTATTTCTAGGACTTTAAATGCTCTCATCCACAATATAAGTGAATAGATTAAATATAAAGATGGAGGAAAGGATAAGAGAAGAGAGGACATACCTATGTTTTTAAGGCACTCTCTAATACAATAGCATGCAGTAGGGAAAGGTTTTAACTGCTAGAAATAGTGAAACAAGTCCTTTTTGTTTTGCTGTTGGCACGAATATTTTTGATTAACTCCAGAGTAGTCAGGCAACAGGATGGTGGCATAAATAATAGTTAATAAGGTGGCTACAACTAGGCAATGTTAAGAATTCTTGCAATGTGAAGCTGCGTTCCCAGCTTAGATGTTTTTGTGAACAAATGGCAAATCAATACAATTTTGATGGAACAAATTCTATAACTTGACTACATCCCCAAAATGAGGGGTTAGAAAATATAGTAATTAAGATAGTTCATGGCCATGTTTATAGATTTTCCCCCTTACAAAGTAGTTATTCAAACAGTAATGTCAGGAAAGTAAATAGTAATATAGACTGCTAGAAGGGTTTTGATAAATTCTTTTTCATTTTGAGGATGAAAGATAGAATTTGGTTAATGTTGAAAAATATTGAGCAGAAATAGTGGCACGCAACACAGAACAAAGCTATAGGAGAAGTAAAACCAAATCTTAACTCACAAAGTGTAGAAAAATTCCAACCTGAAGTCAATATTCACAAACAGAAAATTATTGTGTAATTGGAAAAAATTTTGTGTAATTGATTAAGAAGCTGGTTCAACCAAAGCAGCTCTTCTTCTAAGGTGTTCTTGGAGTCTGATAATAGATGCATTTCCCCATATAAAAAAATCCTGTTACTATTCTGAAATAAGTGAAAGCTCTGACTATGGGAATTCTCAGATATTTCAGAGTAACAAACGATTCTTAATGGAATGAGGATTCCTAGTAGAAGGATTTGGGGTTGTTGAAATGACCTGGGGTTTCTAATGGCATTAATAACCAGGTGTCAGGAATGCTTAATATCCTACTGTATACAGGAAAATGTTACGATGTTTTCCCAAATGATCCAAGACCAGTGCTCGCTAATAGAAATACAATGCAAAACAATTTTAAGTTTTTCTAACTATATTATGAAATGATAGTTTTAAAATAGTGGAATATAATGAAATGCTGTATATGTAATATATTGAAATAGCAATATAATTAAATATTTTCAAAACATTATTTCAACTTGTAGTCAATATCAAATTATTGAAGATATATTTTGTATATTTTTATTTGACCAAATTTTGGAAATCCAAAATATACTTTACAATTAAGACATCTAAATTCAGATATCAATTTTTATTGAAATAATTTTTATCTGCATTTATTTTTCATAAAATTCACAGTTAAAATAGATTCACATATTATAGTTGCTACAAGCATGTTCAGATTTTGTAGTTATTATATATTATATCTGTTGCTACAAATGCAATCTCCTCATTGGTGAATTTGTGTTGTACTTTTTTCTAGTCACTCTTTTTCTTATTTAACTGTAGTACTAGTTTTGGCATTTCTATTTGGCTCTGCACTAGTATCATGCAAAAAACTTTAGGAACACTTTAAAACTAGAAATATAATTTAATCATACTACCATTTAAGAGATAAGTATCTCAATTTAATTTTCAATTACATTTTACATACATAACTGATGTGATCAGTCCAAAATAGTGAAATATATTTAACATTACATCTATGTTTTGAAAAAATCTGAATTTTCAAAATGGAAAATTTGTTTATGTGTAAAAATGGAAAAATACATGCACTTAGCCTGCATACTACAGTAACACTATCTTACAACACTATCTTGCAATGATTACAATGAAAGGTAGTCTTAAAAATATAAATTTGTATTTAATAAAAAATATGCTATACAGCTTCATTTCTTAAATTTAAAACCACATTCATTAAACATAAATTTCTAACTATTCTGGCACCTTGTTTCCTGTTTGATTTCAGCTACCTGTAGCCCCTGGTCACTTTTCTCTAGCTACCCTGGTCTCATTGCTATTGCTGGAACATTAAGCCTGCTCCCAACTCAGGAATTTTTTACTTGTTTCCTCTTCCGAGAAAGTCCTCTCAGATATCAATATCAGTTTTCTTAAATAACCTTTTTCAGGTTATTTAAACTTGTTCCTCACCTTGTCTCCCTATGTCTACTCCCAGTTTTATTTTATAGAATATATCACCAATCACCATACAAGATTTGTGTTTTTGTATATATATATGTATATGTATGTACATATATGTGTATATATGTATATATTTGCAAAACATTTTGCATTTCTCTAGCTTAGTGGAATATAAATTTCATATGAATAAGGATTTGCTCAGTTCTCTTCAATGGTATATCCCTGAGAGCAAGAACAATGTCTAAAAATAGTTGAAACACAATAATTTGTTGAATAAATGACTATAAAGGAAATTATTAAAGAATTGAGATAATGTGCAATTTTTTAAACAAGGAGGGAAAAATGGAACAAAAATAGTCAACTGATTTAATAAAAGGCAAAAATAAATGAAAAAATTATCATTAAAGAGAACATAAAATAACATGGAAGAATAAATCCAATCAAAACATTAATAAGAAGAGTGAATGAATAAAATTCATCTATTCAAAGCAGAGTAAAAATCCAATTAAATGATTTCATAGTTTAAGAAATAAATAAAATATAGGGGAATTTGTAGAAACTTGAATCCATAATTATAGGGGAAGAGTTTTACACACTTAGTTTAATTTACATATAAATTAGACCCAATTAAGGATATGGATGATTTGAATAATAAAGTAATATGCTTAATATTGAATATAGTTGGTACCCTTTATTCAGTCAATAAAAACTAGAATAATTTCAAACATCCATGGACTTCAAAATCATAATACCATGACTAGGTATTAAGCACAGAAGAAATACAGAGAAAAGCTAAATGAAGGGTGGCAGAACAAAGGGAAATCTAACTATGTGAACTGATAAGTTTGCATGGGACAAAGACAGGTGAATTATGAGTTTAGACCCAAAAGAAATCATCTAGTTGTATTAGAGGGAAATTTGAAAAAACTCACACAGTGTTATAATCCTTACACCTGTTGACCTGTTATTTTATAATCCCAATTGTATATTATAGAAATACAGATAAAAAGAAAAATATATGTACTGACTTGATCATTGTGGCATTTTTAATAGTGAAAAATTGAATGTGATTTTTAGTTTATCGTTAAGAGAATGATTAAAAGAACAAAAGTTAATCTTTATTATAGAATCCTATACAGAAGTCACAGTATGCCCAAGGTTTTTAAAATAAATTGTTAAGCAAAAATAGTTACAAAATAGTTATGTGGATTTATTCCACTTATTTAAGCAACACAATAACCATAAGTGAATAGAGCTGATATTGATAGGATATATATTTAAAGCTATTAACAGTTAATTCTATGGTGAAGAACAAAAAAAATGTAAATGGAAGCTTTCATTTTTGCTTTCATGTAGGTTTTTTTAAAAGATAAATTTTATAATTTTGATTTCTATATTAGACTTTTATTTTAAATACTTTCTATAATGTCTCTTCAATAACTCAGAGAAAAATAAATTCAGAGGAAAAAAGCTATAAAATTAAAGAAAGTTCTTTAGCAAAAGAAGATAATTCTAAATCCATTCATCATCATTCCAAGAATATATCACCGAAAAACTACATTCAGAGGACTAGTCATCTGGACAGTTTAACAACATTTTACATACTGGAAGTAAAAAGTCATTACAGAAATTGTTAACATACTCTTAAAAAATCTTTTGAAATATCCTTTAACAAATGTGTAATGTTTGATGGAAAATCATGGTCTAGAAAATCAGGTCATTTTAGATCAATTGATAATTATGATAGATTTTACTTCATTTTAATACATCATTTAAAATATCTTAAAATTATAAACAAGTTTTAGTGGAAAGTAAAAAAGAAAAGTGAGAAAAAAAGCTGTAGGAATGCACATTCTTTTTTCACTCCCTCTTCCTTCTTAAACACAGACACCTTTCTCTCTACAATTAATTTATTTTTCAATCAGAATCTATTAAGAGTTGATGTAGGTATACTTTGCTCCCAAACTTCATTATCAATGGAAGAGTCTTTAAGTACTCAGTTGATGTGATTGTAAAAATGTATTAATAGACAGAAAAGGGCATATTTATTTCTAGATGTAACTGGGAAGATATAGTGGTCTTTATCAATATATGATAGCCCTGATGAAGACAGAGGAAGAGTAGATTTTAAGGTCTCCTATGCCAGTATAGGTGTGTTTACACATGTTTGAACACACACACACACACACACAATATAGAAGAAAGCTAAATGAAGGGAGATCTAGCAAAGGAAAGTTTAGATATTTGGATTAAAAGAATAGCATGGTACAAAGACAGCTGACAATAAAGGTTTAGTTTGGCCATATTTTGAGGGAGAATAAACCATTTATTAAATTCCTCATATTGTCATTCTGTGGAAGACTTGCTTGGATATTTGGGCAGCTCATGTTTTTTGTACCATTGGCTGTTACGTTCATATGCATATTATACATATCTGCCAGGGCAAGGCAAGGCAACTATTGCTTATAAATAACACAAGCTAATGTAATGTATCAATGTTAAATTAGATAAAATTTTACTTGAAAAATAATATCAGGGCACTGGAACTTCTTGGTGTCACCTAAATGAGTAATATTAAATTAGAGAGCACACAGAATTACCACCTCAGCATTAGGGATGACATTTAAAAATAGCATGGATTTTGAACAGTTATCTAGTGTCTCTTTACAATAAAGATCTCATATTTAACATAAGAAGCATTCTGGAACTATATTCCTCTCTTCTGTTATATCCCTCAATCAATATTAGATTTAAATATTTAAAAAATTATCTGAAAGTTTGATGCTTCACTGAAATTATTAATGAAATAGCTTTACTAAGTTATAGAAATATGTGTATATATTTCAAAATATAGAAGACATTTAATTTCTTAATGCAATGCCTATATTTATCATGAAACTCATGAAAACCAAATAAACTGCATCTTTGTCTCCATCTTATATCAATTTTGCATCCAAACCTCCCAATAGAGTTGTTTATATTCCTTCACTTATTTTCTTCAACTTTCTTTTCACCTCTCTCTAATCTAGTTTTTGTACCATCTCCTTTTAGAAATGACTTTTGTTCTGATTCTCAATGACTTCTTGTCACTAAACCCAAAGAAATTAAATTACCTCTTATATAACTTGGGTTCTCGGTGTTATTGATCCTGCTGAACTACTCTGTGCTCTTGGATCCTTCACTCTCTTAAGTTCAGTTCATCTTAACCAAATTCCAGATGTGATTTCTCACTAATTAATATTTCTACTAGACTGTCTTAAGCCCAACTTAAAATCTTCTTAAAACGGTCTTTTAAAATTTTGAATGAAAAGTTGAAATCATCATTTTGTAAACCAGAAACTAGGAGTCATGATTGAAACATCCTTCTTCAACTTAGATCTGATTTATCACCATGAACTGTTTCTTACTTTGAAAGAAATATCTTTGAAAACTTCCAAATCATTTCTTTTCATAAGTCTACGTCCCATTCAAGATACTGTAAACCTTTACTTTGTCTTCCAAAAATTTTCTATATACTATCTTGGTCAACTTACCTCACCCTCCTGGTTTCACCCAAAATGATTTTCCAAACACTGGCTTTGAGCATCTGAGCACATATATGAAAAGAAATGGAGCTGAGATTTGAAACCAATGAGTCTGTCTCTAGGATTCATGTCCCATGTCTGTTTCTTTGTGAATTGAAGAGCTGAAACAATAAATAAAATCTAATTCTTTTGGGCCTGTGTTCTTTTCCCACTCCTAGTATTTCCATGAACATAATCACCCCTTGTAAACATGAAGTTCCTAAGGGTGCAAGACATGCAGACAAACAAAAAAACAACTGAAGTCAGTTGCTTGATCAGTTCTTGATCAGTTACCTAGACCCATGCCAGTTATATAAGAGAGGTGCAAATGGAAGTATCATTCTTCCTTTAAAAGAGATTTGGGCTTCAAATTCCTATGAAGTATATGCTAAGCTGAAAAAGACATCGCTAAAGTGGTAGACGAATTTGAGATCTAAGCCAGAAACAGACTATATTTTCCTCTTTCCCCTAGTTCTTCCCCTGGATATTTTCCTAATATATTGATCTGTTTCTTTCAATTATATTTTTTCAATTTAAGGAAATATAATTGATAGATAAAGCACACCGATGGAAAGAGGATATTGTCCTCCAAAACTACCACACAGCTTGTCAAAAGTGTCCATCCCAGTTTTCCTGTGCTGTGGGCTCAAAAAAGCCTCTCCCAGGTGGGAAGCAGCTTTATGCTCTTCTGACACATGTCACATGGGAGACTGGGGAACAGGAACCTCATAAAGGAACCACTGTCACAAAAGACTTTGCTAAGCTGGTATATGTGCTGCCGAAGCGAGCACAGATTTTTGCTAAGTTGGATTTGAGGTGGTAGGAGTGAGAGGTATTGATAGAATAATAAATATAAGGTGGATAAATGCTTAATTACTTAAATGTATATGTTATTGTAATTGGGCCCTAAACAAAACTGTAGCTCAACTACTTCATTGGTTCTAAATCTAGATAAATGAACAAGTCAAAATATTCAGGAAATGCTATCAAGAAAATGAATAAAGTAGAAAAAAGGAAATATCAAATTTTTAGTAGACAAAATCAAAGCACTGAAAGCATTAAAAACCATGAAGTGTTTTTCTTTCATTTTTTTAAAGGACCACTGTAACACACATAAAAATATTTTAAAGTACTTTATATATTAGGTCAAGAAGAAATGGAGCTGTCATCATCATTGATTTTAAATTATTTTTTGACTTTTAAAAAAATTAGATAAATAAAATGATATAATTTAAAGTAATTAACTCAATATATTTCAAACTTTGTGTATGAAAGAAACTCACCTTTTCTATATTACGTGGGACATTTACATGAATCTATTTTTTCCCTAGAAAAATGAACCATGAATTCCAAATAGTCAAAGAAATTTATTAAGTCTAACATTAATATAGGAAAAAAAGAAAAACAACAATATAGCAAACTAAAATCAGAAGAATCTGGGGGAAATGGGAGAATGTATGGTTGTTAATTTTCTCATATTTTGTTGCAGGGAGTCAATAGGTTATTTGTAAAGATAAGAAGCAAGAAGCTGTGGCTTAGATAGATTACTAAAAGTTATCTAAATAACCCAAGAACACATGGGTATAAGCCTTCCAAGTTATCAGAAGAAACACCTGAATTATATATAAAATAAAGTAGAAACCAAATATAAAGATGCAGAAAGCAAACATTAAAACAAAGGGTAATATAAATGATGAGCTAATATAAATTGTATATATGCCATATCAATTTTTGTGAATATAGTAAGCTCTCTTATTCTAAGGTTTTTCAGAGGACTTATTTATACATTTAATAAATATCTCAGGGCAAGTATTTCCAATGGTTTTGGATAAAGCATTATCCTACACAGAAGCCTCTGCTTCATTGTGCTTATATTCAAATGGAGACAACTAAGATGTAATTTCATAAAATTAGAAAAGAAAGTAGGCTAATGGGTATCTGGGAATGGGGAGATGACATTGTATAGGGAGGGTGTCTTTGGAGTGGTTGCAACTGAACTTGTACCTAACAATTGACAGCATCATAAGGGAGTGTGTGTGTACCAGAGAGGAGAGCAAGAGCAGAATATGATAGCCTGAATTGCAACTAGATAAGACTAGTGTGCCTGGAAGTTTGAGTAACAGTTGATTAGAGTGTCTTTGTGGTCTAACAGAAAATGAACCATGAATTCCATGAATTCATAGGCCTGAGACTGCCTATATGTGTATAGCTTATTTAGGAATGTAATTACAAGGATGAGGTGTGAGGGATGGCTAGTGAAAAAGGAAGGAAGGAATAGCTAAAAAAGACAATTTATGAAGTTGGCTACTAGTAGGGTAACTTGATTATGAAATATGTCTTAAAACAATCTTTCACAGAAAGAAAGGGAATGTATTACCCATGAACTTCAGTCTGTGTCAATGACATCGGAGAAGACTAAGAGCAAAAACACAGTTCAAGGTACTATCAAGTCATAGGCGTCAGAAGATGGTCTAAGCTTGAATGGAACAGGTCACTGTAACAGAGGCTGGGATGAGGGAATTTAAAGTGGTGCATGGATAAGGTCTGATGGATAAAAATAGATGGAATTGGACAAGAACACACAGTTAGATGGCTGTAGGGTAAATGGAAATTTTCAGGTTTTTCCTGCCCTCCCGCCATTAGCATCACTGATAGACCCCCCTGCAGCAGGCACCTGGAGTAGGGTGTGTGGGCCTGTGTATGTGGGCACACCTGGGCTGTGAGACTGGGCATATAAGGGTGGCATCATGGGGACACACCAGCAGCAGAAGCAGCAGCAGCAGTATCAGGGAAGCAGAGTCACAAGATCATGCCAGAGAGCCGAGACAGTGAAGATTTGTCAGGGGTCAGAAGACCTGCCTACCTCTAGGCCTCCCCTGCCTGCCCTGTACATGGTTGCCTCACTGCTGGTTGTGCAGAAAGAATAATAAAACCCTGAAAAGGCTACCAAGGGCTCCAGGATTCCTCCTTTACCCATCTGCCCAGATCATAGAGAAACTGCCCTGCACCTTCCTGGCACTGCAATGGCATAATACAGAAAAAACACAAAGTGTCTCACACATAGTGCAAGTAAAGGATATGCACTGACTTACCTGCTCATAAAAAGAAAGATAAGTAGGGGTTAAAATATTATTTTAAGGAACAGTTGAATTCAAGGCATTGATAACAAAGGAGGTAAAAGACTAATACAATGGAAATTATAAGAGACTGTTAAAAGAAATAAAAGCTACAAGGACATCGAAAGATACTCCATGCTCACACATTGGAAGAATTTGCATTATTAAAATGGTTATCTTACCCAAAGCATTATACAAATTTGATGCAATCCCCATCAAAATTCTAATGGCATTCTTTAAGGAAATATAGCAAGTGTTATGGAATTATTTTTTAAAGATAAAGAAGGTCTTGCTATAATTACAATGTTCAGAGCTCATTACAAAACTGTGCTGTAAATTGTTCTGAACCAAACTATATATAGCATACAATTTATAAAGTGGAATTTACACATGTATTTAGAAAGTAGAGTATGTTTATATGCATATTCATACCCTTAAAACAAAGATAATACTTTTTTCTTCAGTATTTATAGAAATATTTCCAAAAATTAAAATTGATTATATATAAAACTACAAAGAAAGCTTAAGCAAATTGCAAAACTATAAAGCAGGCCATATTTCTTAATGAAAGTGAAATACAATTGGATGGACAACTATAAATTTAAAAAAAACTTTTCAAAATAGAAAATAATAACAATGAAATGTTATCACTACATACAGAATTCAGTTAAAACAAAATCAAATAAAGACTCATAATCTTAATCTTAACTCTTATTAAAGAGTTAAAGCCAACAAATTAAGTAGGTTATCAAAAAGTTAAAGAATCAATAAAGCTGAAGGAAGGAAAAAATACAAATAATACAATGATATAAAAACAACTTCCTTCTTATGAAATCACTTGATGTGTTTTTGTTTTTGTGCTTTTTGAAAATAAGGAGGAGGAACAAACAACCCCTCAAAAGAAAACAGAACAGAGATTCTAAATCTCAAATAAGCATCAGAATCACTTGCACCTCTTATAAATGCCTAGGTGGTTAGGATTCCCCCTGAGTTTCTGATTTAGCCAGTCTGGGATGGGACCCAAGCAAACATTTCTAATGATTTTCAGATGAAGTCTATATAGTCACAGTAAGGAATACACTCAGAGATGTTCTGAGACCAGTAACTAGCCTAAATGAAAGGAAAAAGAAAGAGAAAAAACCACAAAGACATAAAATCTGATTAGGTAAGTAAACTTTAATTCAGTGGAGACTCTGACTCAGCAGTTTTCAACCTTGATAACTCATAGGAATAAAGGGGTAGCTTTCACAAAACTTGTTTCCTAGATCCCTCTAAGTTTGGGTTCAATCAGAAAATTTAAGTGGCCAAGGCTCTGGCACAATTTACAAATTTGGAACTGATTTTGATATCCAATAAACTTTGAGAAATAGCAGAATAAGAGATGAATTGTATTCTACTATATACCAGCACAACTTGGAGATACTGCAGGTTCAGTTCCAGACCACTAGTAAAGCCAACATTTCAATAAAACATTGCAATAAAAGCAAGTCATATTTTTGGTTTCCCAGTGCAGGGTGGTTTTATTTATACAATACTGCTGCCTACTAAGTGTGCAATAGTATTCTGTCTAAACAGCAATATACATGCTTGTAGTGGCAGGAAAGAGGCACAGGGCAGGTTTGGGATGGTTCTAGCAGACAGGGGGTAAAGGAAAGAGTCTTGGAGCCCTTGGTGGCATTCATGCTTTTTATTGTCAGAGGTGGCCAGGTACATGGCAGGCATGGGTGCAGGCCGCCCAGCCCCTGGTGCATCTCACCCTCTTGCTGCTGCTCGTTGGTACTTGCTGCTCGCGTTGGTACTTGCTGCTGCTAATGGGTACTCTCACTGCTCGTTTGTCAAATCTGGCGTCCTCATGATACCGCCCATATAAGCCCGTGTCCAAACTCAGGTGCGCCCACTTGCGCATGCCCACCTAGGCATGCACACAGCACCACAGGTGTCCATTTTTATACCAGCGGCAGGAGGGCGGAAAAGCCTGAGAATTTTCTCAGACCCTACAATGCTTTAATTAAAAAGTGCTAACCAGCACTTTAGGCTTCAGAAAGCCATAATCTTTTTGCTGTCGGAGGGTCTTGCCTCAGTATTGGTGGTTGCTAATTGATCAGGTGAGGCAATTTCATAAAACAAGGCAACAGCAAAGTTTGTTGCATTGACTGACTCTTCCTTTTGTGAAAGACTTCTCTGCAGCTCCTGATGTTATTTGATAGTGATCTACCCACACTGGAACTTTTTTCAAAACTGAAGTCAATTCTCTTAAACTCTGCCATTACTTTATAAACTCAGTTTATGAACTGTTCTAAATCCTTTGTTGTCATTTCATCAATGTTCACAGTATCTTTGCCAAGAGTAGTTTTGATCTTAAGAAACCACTTTGCTCCCCATCACAAGCAAGTATTCATCTGTTCAAGTTTTATTGTGAGTTTGCAACAATTTAGTCACGTCTTTAGGCTCTACTTCTAATTCAAGTTCTTTTGCTATTTATCACACCTGCAATTGCTTCCTCCCCTGAAATTTTGAACCCTTTGAAGCCCTCTTTGACTTAAAGTATTACTGTGGCCAGTTTGTTCTATCCAGACCACCTAAACTTTCTCCATACCAACTATAGTCTATTTCACCTTTTAAATTATTCACATGTTCAGTAGAGTAGCACTTTTAATTTCCTTTTGCATTCACAACTTTGCTAAATACTTCAAGAGGCTTAACTTTAGGCCTATCTTACCTTTCTCCATGCCTTCCTCATTAAATGTCAGGTCAGTGAAAAGTGATCAGGCTTTTCCACCCTTCCACTGTTAGTGTTGATGATGGATACCTGCAGTCCTGCATGCATGCCTAATGGCAGGACCCTCAAGTAGGGTGTGGGCATGTGCAAGTGGGAGCACCTGGGCTGGGACACAGGTTGTGTAAGGGCTGCCTCACAAGGACACCAGCAGAGAGAGGCTCAGAGAACAGAAGATGAGAGAAAGAGATGTAGAAGCAGAGAAAGCAGAGACAAGAGAGACCAGAGAGTGAAGATATGCTGGGGGTTAGGAGGCCCTGGCTGCCATGTACCTGGTCACCTCTGATGCAAAGAGTAACAAAAACCTGAAAAAGCCACTGAGGGCCCCCGGACTCCTCCTTGACCTGTCCGCTCTGATCATGGAGAAACTACCCTGTGCCTTCCTGGCACTATACCATAGTTATTTCTAGATTTTGATTTTAAGAGAGAAATGTGCCATTCTTCCTCTCTAGGATTATTGGCCTGATTTCAATATTGTTTTTTCTCAGGGAATAGGAAAAAGAGAGACCATGAAGGGTCCATCTTATATTGACTCTGTTTATGATTATACCACTAAACAATTATAACAGAAACATCAAAGATCACTGATCACAGAACACCATAACAAATAAGGTTTGAAATACTGAAAATTACCAAAATGTGACACAAAGACCTGAGGTGAACACATGCTGTTGGAAAATGGTACCAATAAACTTGTTCCAGGCAGGGTTGCCATAAACTTTCAATTTGTAAAGAATACAATAGCTGAGAAGCGCAATGAAGTATAGAACAATGAAATGAGGTATGCCTGTGTAGGGTTAGAGAAATCAGGTCTTTCCACCCTCCCACCACTGTGATGATGGACACCTGTGGTGCTGCGAGCATTCCAGGGTGGGCATGCGCAAGGGGGCGCACCTGAGTTGGACACGGGCTTAATTGAGTGGCATCATGACGATGCCAGAACCAACCAACGGGACCGACAGTACTGACCAACGCGAGCAGCAGCAGCAGCAGAGAGAGAAGCAGCCGAAAGGGTGAGATGCGCCAGGGGCTGAAAGGGTGAGATGCGCCAGGGGCTGAAAGGGTGAGATGCGCCAGGGGCTGGGCGGCCTGCCAGCCTCCCGGCCCCCTGGCACCCATGCCTGCCGTGTACCAGGCCACCTCTGACAATAAAAAGCATAAAAAGCCACCGAGGGCTCCAAGACTCTCCTTTTTTGACCCATCTGCCAAGAACCATCTCGAACCTTGCTCCTGTGTTGCCCTTCCTGCTGCTACAGCCTATTATTTAAACTGATACCTTATTTTCAATTTCTCCTATTTTATGAAATTACCAGGTTGCTGGTAGAGGTATATTCAGCATCTTTTGGTTCTTTTATTCTATCCTGTACTTTTTTTTTCCACTGGTAGTTTATAGGTAGGACACAGGACTGCGCATGCTCTACTTAGTCCTTCTAGACATTTTTTGTTTCCCTTCTAGCTCCTTATAGATAAGAATTTCTGATCAGTCTACATTCTAGACAGTTGTAGGGTAAATGAAAATTATCAGGTTTTTCCACCCTCCCGCCCTTGTATTAATGGTATACACCTGCAGTCCTACACACAGGCCTGATGCTGGGCACCTGAAGTAGGGTGTGGGCAAGCATACCTGGGCTGAGAGACTAGGCATATAAGGGTGCTGTCACAGGGATGCTAGTGGCAGGAGGAGAGCAGAGGTAGAAGTAAGCAGCAGGAGTGGCGGAAAAAGTATAAGCAGCAACAGAAGTAGCAGCAGCAGAGAAGCAGAGACCAGAGAACCCAGAGAGAGTGAAAATTTGCTGGGGGCTCGGGGGCCTGTAAGTCTCCTCCCGCTCCCCACTCCACCCCCGGCCTCCCTGTTGGCTGTGTACCTGGTCACCTGGTCGCCTCTGATGCAGAAAGATCAATAAAAGCCTGAAAAAGCCACTGAGGACCCCAGGACTCCTCCTTTACCTGTCTGCCCAGATCACAGAGAGCCTGCTTCATGTCCTCCTGCCACTACAACAGTGAATGGTCCACTTGTGACAGGAGATCCAAGATCTTTCAGTTAGGCCTGTTCATTAAGAATAATCTGAATAGGGCCTCCCCTGGTGGCGCAGTGGGTTGAGCAACACACTACGAGGCAGATCGCAGCCACTGCAGCACGAGTTCGATCCCTGCTGCCGGCCAGGGGGGGACCCACATGGTGCGGCAAACCTCTCCTGCTGTGCCCGCTGCTCCCCTCAGCAGTGTACTTCTGTTGATCTGCCTGTTCTGCTCCCCGCTCTCTGTGGTGAATCCTCTCACCCCCCCACACCTCTGGCCTGTGCCCCAGTGCTTGTATGCATAAATAAATAAATCTTTGAAAAAAAAAAAAGAATAATCTGAATAAACACCCGGATTCACTGATATATAATTCATATATCTACAAAATTCATTCAATGTTTTGAAATGTACAATTCAGTAGATTTAAGTATAGTCTTTAGTTGGGGACTGTATTTAACATAAAGGAAATCTGGTGCTCTTTAGCTACATCTCTGCTCTGTCTACTGAGTCCCAGGGCAAGTTAGGGATAATTAGGCAGCTTCAGGGACAGTGCAGGCAGGGACTTCAGGAGAGTTAGAAAGCTCCAAAGATAAGGGCAACAAATTCCAAAGGGGATAATCAAACACCCCCAGGACTAGGGGCAACAGGACATTCCAGAACAAGGATGATGAATGGGCTGGGACACAGAGACTTAGTTCTGGGCACAGAAACTTTCCAGCAGAATGAGACCACCGAGAACTGACCAATCACAGAGTCTGATGGAGTTTAGAATAATTAGGGAAAGAAGGTGTATATTCCCTGAGGCTCACTCCACTTAGGCTTCCTTGCTCCTCCCTGGCCTAGTTTCCACTGGCCTGAGAGTCCCATTTTATTTCTGTTCCTTTTCTCCTCAATGAACTTTTCTTTCTCTAAACAAATCTACCTCTTTTCACTTGTTTGCCTGAGTGGCAGTGAAGTTCCTGCTGGGGCTTTGTGAGACACCAACCTGTGTTGGTCTAGTGGCTGGGACACAGCACATCCACTGTAGCCTGGGGTCCAATCCTGGCTGGGAGACTAGACCTGTAAACCTAAAATTACAGTATCACTACTCAACCCTAAGCAGTCACTAATTTACTTTCAGTCTCTATGGATGTAATGTAATGTATTTTTCCTCAGTCAACTTAACTTCCCTGTGAGTGAAGAGGTTTCACTGATATCTTAAACCAATCACATACTTGATTTACTGGGCAGGAATGCTCCTTACAATAACACAAAAATACAGTTCAATTGATACTGTTGGTGGAACAGTATCCTGAATGAACTCCATTTACTGTTTTATGGACTCCACGCCCACCTCCAGAACAAGAGATCCCAGGTACTAGGGATTACAACTCCCATCCTGCCTTGAACCTGCCATAACTCAACTTTGTGAAGAGGCAAAACTGGTATAAAACTGAACACGTGTAGGCCTGGAGGGGAACTTGGTTTTGCCTGCCTTCAAGGTGTACTTGGGGTCCCAGCTCAGGCAGCATTACAGATAGGAAGTCTCTCACTCTCTGTGCTTCCTCTCTTTTCATTTCCCTTGTAAATAAGCCTTTTATTAACCTTTCTATATGTGTGCCTGCCCTTGGGTCTTTTTCTGAGTTTTTTATTTTAAAGCACATGGTTGAGGACTCACACACAGAACATCTCATTTCCCTTTTAGGTTTCCCTATAATAATATGAGTATTACCCTCATATTTAGATGTGACATGAATAATCATCTTTAAACAGTCAGTTGCTGGTTATATGTGGGAGCTGTTTATCTCTAATTTTTATCTTTCCATTATTTGATTTGTTAAAATAACAATTGTAGAATGGCACCAATGGAAGTATTCTTTAGAATGCATTGGTAATGCAAACATTCAGAGCAACTAACCTATTGATCAGTTTTAGAGATTCAGTTTTTCTTCTTTAAAATCATAAATACCTTCCTACAGAGACTTTCATTCACATGTAAAGAAAGGGGACCAAGGAAACAGAGACTGAAGATTTCATTTCTGGCAGCCAGCAGGAGGATAGCTGAGCACTCAGATCTGTGATTCCCTGGCAGTGACTGTGCATGAAAAGATTGTTTGATGCCTTTTATCCATTTGAACTTAAGAATGGAAGAACAGACATTTGAGCTCTGAATCCAGTGTGGGTGCAGTTCCTAAATTTTGCACCCTGGATTCAGGAATTCTGGCCTGAAGTAGATTCTGAGGGCTGGAAGCTCACTGAGCCTTAATTGATGAGTTAAGTCAAATAAATTTAGATAAACTTGAGACTAAAATCCAGGTTTCCTGATTTCCTGGATAAAAGTGGTGTCATTTTAATGAGATACTGGGCTCAGTGAGCGGGATCCTTGGGCTACCTCTGACAAAAGTTTCAGCAGAGCTCTCCTTTCAGTGGCACTTGGCATGTTTGCCAAAGAGATGAGGGTGTTTAGTTATATCCAAAAAAGTCGGGTTTATTAGAGAAAAAAAAAAAAAAAAGAAAGGAAAGGAAAGGAGAAGATGCTTGCACAGATACAAGGGGAAAAAAGAGTTGCCCTTTGCCAGGGTAGAATTTTTTCTGATATTGTGTTTCTGAGGGATTCATTACTTTGAGTAATTGTTATCTATTGTTAAATCAGTCACTTCTAGAGTATGATTGGGTTAATTTCTTAGGACAGGTGATTCTCTGTAATGGCCCTGAATCTCCATATCCCCACCTCAAGTCTGAGCCTAAGGATTTCCTGTGCTGAAGGATTTTCATTTCTATAGCTGGTTTAATGACCAAGTTGATGTTAATCATTTCTATTCCCACTTCCAGTTTCTGGTCTATAAAGCCTCCATCCCAGATTTTCTACTCATAGCCTCCATAAATGCCCACTGTGTCTGATGGGCTTTCCCATATTTTAAGAGCAGCCAGACCTCTTGATGTTTATGTGAGTGCCTTCATTTTTATACTTTAGGAAATACTTAAATATCAAATTGTAACAGGGTGGTCTCCAGGAAAGGGGGAAGTTCCAGAATCCCGGTTCTGTCCTAAGTGGATGGAGCCTGAACAGCGAAAAAAAAAAATCTGCAGAGAGGAGGAAAGAGGAAGACAGAGGAAGGGAGGAAGAAGGAAGCAGGATGGAAAGCAGCAAGGAGACCTGGAGGAGGCACGTGGAGCAGAGGGACATGTGAAGAAACTGCGCTTGCTTTTTGGTCTTAAACTGGTTAAAACAAATGTGGGTGAGAAACCCGTGGGGAGGTTAACAATATCAGCTTTCATCTTAATTTTAATTTTGCTCTTTTCCTCCTGGATTTCTCTGACTCTTTCTGACCCTTTTCTGTAGGTCTCTACTGAAAAATCCTTTAAACGTGTGCAGGCTTTTGGGCCTTGCTTTAAGCCCATCCTATTTAGCTAAACTTTTACCCTCAAAGAGATGGATAACTTTAAATGCTTAACTTAGTAACTATATTCTTTGTCCTTTCTATATTGTGCCCTAATTGTATTAAAGTTCCTTTCCATTAAAGTCTTATATGTTTGTCTTAATGCAGCAAATAGTAAAACCCATTCAAAGAAAGCAAGTTTAGGGGTTCTGAGGTGCCCCTCTCCCTGCCCTGTAACAAAATAACACTGTGGGTAAAGAAAACACATCATGTATGTCCCTGGGATAGACACCTCTGGCTTAGATCAAAGCAAATTAAAAGGCATCCACTTCACTGTTCAGTTCCTTCCCTCCAGAGTTTATGAAGGGAAGCACTAATCATTGCAAACAAGCTCTAATTTGGCAGTTTCTCAGAAAGATCAACATTTCCCAGGGCAAGATATTAAGAGATTTATGGGTTAGAGGACCTTAACATACTTTACTTGGGGGAATGGGAGCAAAGAAGATAAATGAAGAGAACCAAAGACATGGATATGTAATCTGTATTTGGAAAACATTACTAGACCTCAGAGATCCTTTCTTTTCTCTGCCAATACCTACCCCTCCCCCAACTCGCTGCAATTATGCCAGGCTGTCTGTAATGTGTTTCTCCACATCATTTGATGAACATAGCTTGATAGTGCTAGAAAAACTGCACCCTGCTAAGCTGCTATATCATATCATTTGAATTGATGAATAAAATGAGAATTCATTATCTTCAGGGCATTGAAATGCAGCCTGGATTACTCAGCTTTGTACTATTTTAAGAGGACTTTTGCAGCAGAATCTCCCTTTCAAATGTAAGAGTTCTTCAGAGAATGTTAAGCAACACCCATGGTTTCACGTGTGCAAATCAGTCAAAAGTAAACAAACTGCAGTATATGAAGAACTCCCTAGTTTTGTCAAAAAATGAGAAGAAAGGTATAGGGGAGATAGACATGACATTTAGCTACTCTTTTATTACATTCTAGTTTTAAACCAGTTCTGAACTTATAGGCAGATGGCAATGGGTAATTAAAATGCTAGCAAAATTATGGAAGGTGAAAGTAACTTATATGTCTCTGTAATGACAGACATGAAAAAAAAATATGCACACAGTTTGCAATGAAATGATGCAAAGATGAGGACTGAAATCAAATATGTTGCTGGGTAAAATAGCATCCATCAAGGTGCTCTCTTTTCCTTTGTGTTCCACTTGAGAAAGACACTGATTTATACCTGAGAACTAAAAAGAGCAAGGCAAAATTTTTCAAAGTAAAATGGATACATATACTTCTGGATATTATATATGCAGCTTGAAAACATAAATGTTGATTGCTTGTTGCTTTTATTACTAGGGATAAAAGGTGACATCCATCAAGACTGAAGGAAAATAATCATAATAACTTTTAGTGCAAATTCATTAATGTCAACTTGGGAAATTATACTATTTATTCCTATAAACAAAATTAAATGTTAAAAGTAGAGAAATGTGATATAAAACTTTGCTTTCCACTTACTATTATTTTCTGTTATAATATTTTATTTATTTTAATTGAAGCAACATTGGTTTACTGTGCTGTATATGATTTAGAAGTATAGGCTCACAGTCTTTGGGTGTGTGTTATCATACCACAGACACCACCAGTGTATACATAGTCTTCCCCTACAGACCATTGTACTCCTTCCTACCCTGCTCTCCCCCCTGCCTTTCCCCTTTGGTAGTTTCAATTCTACAGTCAAATATCTAGGGTTTATTACTGGTTTGTTTTTCTCCGACCCTTTGTTTTGCTTCCATGAACATTTCTTTTGTTTCTCTATATTACTCTTATAAATAAAATCAATGGGTATTTGTCTTTCTTTTTGACTTATTTCACTTAGCATAATCCCTTCCAGTTCCATCCATGTTGTTGCAAATGGCCATATTTCAACATTTTTTATAGCTGAGTAGTATTCCACTGACCATATACTACAATTTCTTAATCCAGTCATCTGTCATTGGGCACTTAAGTTGTTTCACTAGTTTTTGTAAATAATGCTGCAATGAACATGAGTGCATAAAATCACTTGAAATTAGTGTTTTTACATCCTTTATGTAGATACCTAAGAGTAGAATTGCTGGATCATATGTAGATCTATTTTTCTCTGTTCTTAACCTAGCTGCACAGTCAGGATGGGTGGGGATGTTTCTGCATCTGTTAGGAGAACATTTTGTTTGCTACAGTCCCATGGGGCTCATGAGTGCAATCCTCACTGACTGTTAAAGTTGGGTGTTCCAAAGCCCTGTCCCTGAGTAGCAGCAAAAATGCTAGGGCACCAGATGTGTTTCCTTTCCAGGAAAATACTACCAACTTCATTGAAATATTGGAGCCAGCAGGAGGCAGAAGGCTGGGAAGGTGTCTGCAGGATTCCTTGTCTCTGGGAGGATCACAGTATCCTAGCAATGGAGGATAAGGATAGAAAAACTGGAAAGGAGGTGAGTGCCACAAGATCAGAAACCTGTCTCACACAATGCCAAGAGCTGAAGGTGAGGGTAGAAGGGATCAACATAGTTATTAGCCCAGTTATAGGAATGAAGATCCTTAGGTGCCAATTCCTAGATCACAAAGCACAAGACCCATGCAGGTATCAGACTGCTCTAGGGGGTGTCAGAAACGCAGACCTGAAGGTGAAGATATGGAGATTGAGGGCCAATCAAATTTTGGCCCCTTTCAAATTCTACAGTGTTTATTCAAAGACAACAACAAACAAACCACTCCAAGAAGGAGTGAGCCCCTCCCAAAGAGAAGTCTTATTAGTGCAGTCACTGCACCAGAGCCCCTCCCAAAGAGAAGTCTTATTAGTGCAGTCACTGCACCAGCAGGGCACAGCGGACCTTTTGTCTGTCCACCTGTGCCTATGCAGGTGCTCCTTTTTGCCAACTCTCTGCCCCTCTACAGGGCAGCAGCCTTCCTGCCTGCCCATGACCTGTACTCTGCTGGAGCATCTCTTCACTAACCTCTCTCAGCAGAGGCAGCTCTCCTTAAGGCTTCCATGTCGCTGTGACCATGCAGGCCTCTCTCTTAGCAAACCTGATCCCTTTGGGACAGCCCTTTCTGTCCATTTGTGTCTGTGCAATTGTCCTTCGCTCCCTTTTATAATAAACTTGCCCTTTTGGATATAACGAACATCTTTGTGTCATGGAGAAATTCACCTAGGAATTTGCCTGTGCTGGTGAAACGGTAGATCTGGTGAAACCTTTCTCAGGGTGAACCCAATGACCCCACTTTCTGAACCCAACTCCAGACAAACAAACAAACAAACAAAAAAACCCAACATCACTAGCACCTGCTAAAATAGAAGTATTGTCCTTAGACACCAATTTTTCAAGTATGCGGATAAACCTCTTTCAAGGAAAGACTGGGAGACACAGATTTTGCCTGCCTCCTCAACAGTACGCCCTGGAAGGATAGCCACAGCAAGTATTTTAATACCCATTAAGAACTGCTTTCTTTGTTTACTACAGTCTTATGGGTCACTAGTACACAAGCTCTGATTTGGGAGCTTGTGTCTCTAGTGGGTGTTTTAAAAGCTAGTTAAATGTCACAGTGGGTGGCCTTGAGAACTGCCTCTGCCAAGGGAAGTCAGTGAAGAGATGCCCCAGCAGGGTACAGGTCACAGGCAGGCAGGAGGGCTGCTGCCCTGTGGAGGGACAGCGCGTTGGCGAAAAGGAAAACCTGCACAGGCACAAGTGGGTAGAAGAACTGCTGCCCATGTCAGGGCAGAGAGGAGCTATTCACTCCTCCAAACCCTTAACTTCTCAGGGTGCAACTAGAAGTTGGGGTCCTTTCGATTATATGGTTCTGTTTTGGGGATGGAGTTTAATGAAAATACATGTCAGTCCTTCCTACTTATATTGAAGTGAGATTTCTCTCATTCATCCAATGTGTAGTAGTCACTCAGTTTCTGGAAAGTGGGAATTGTCCCTTATATAGCTTGTCTTGAATGTAGCTGTATATCTAGTATTGATGGAGGGAGGGGATTAGAAACCTATATCATCATCTTGGGTGATTCCCTGTAATAATCTTTTCATTGTTATTTTCATTGTTACTGTGAATACCAGAGTAAACTAGTCCTATTACTTCATTCAGGGACTCTTTAAATAAGTGAATGATTTTTCCTTATTTTTTTTAGACTAGTCTCAAATTTTGAAATTGATAGTTCATATGCGTAGTACAATTTATATTTTCCCCCCTCTCATAAAGCAGAAATATACCAGTATATTTTTGGTAGTAGAGATGGATTTAGTCAGATCATGGTGTGTATATTAGGGAGTCCTTGTTCAAATTTTTGCACCAAGAAAATGAGAAGTTTCAACCCGATTAAGACAGTTAAAACTTGGTAGTATGTTTGCAAAGAGCTGAGAGGTAATTCATTTGCCCAACAGATATTTTTAAATCTATCAAAATATTTTCCATGCTTTTTCTTGATAATCACAGGGCAAATGTAAACATGTTAGGATGCTCTGTAATGTAGGAAGGTCACTTAGGCTATTGTCCTGACCAAATAGTGAAGCTATTTTGGGGACTTTGTTCAATGGCAGAACTATCATAGAAGTTAGTAAGATTGTTAGTGGACTGAGGGGCATGCTAAGAGCCTCAAATTTGCATGCTCTAGTGGGTTCTGTCATTCTCCTCATAAAGACAATGCACACTCTTAGTGCATAAGAATTTTAAATGAAAAGAACTTTAATGGAATTAGTGTGCAACAGAGAGAGAAGGAGAAAAAAAAATTTTTTCCCAATGAGACACCCAAAGTTAGCCATGCCCTTGTTGGTAAGTGCCCAACCAAACAGAATTGACTGAAAGTGAGGCCAGTGAGGCCTGAAAGCTTGTCACAAGTCTAAGGCACTTTCTGGTGGGGGGGGGGGGTCATAGGAATGGGACAGAAGGTCCCCAAACAACTATGGAAGTAAAGGAACACAATCAAAGTACAAGTTAATATAAAGACTGGCATTGTCATTGAAAGGTCACAGGCCCCTCACTCAGGCCCCTCCTCCAACTCCCTCCCCCAACCCTCTCCCCGAGGCCCTCAGGGCAGCAGTTCTAAGAAGCCAGCAGTAACCAATATAAGATGGTGACAGCAAGTTGCTCTTGATGTGGAACAGGATGACATGTGACTCATGTAGCTCAATCCCAGTGGAATGTGGCCCAGGAACCTGAATGCAACCTGGGGGGCTTTGATATGGATCACCACCAACAGACTTCTTCCTGCCACAACCTTCCCACCAGAAAGAAATTCAAAATTTTCCACTTCAAAGTACCCCACCTATAAACACCCCCCCACTCCGCAGCCTGTAACCTGGTGTGACTTCCCCAACCCTCAGTCTGGGGATCTAAGAACCTTGCCCTGGAGCGCAATAAAAGTTCCTGCTGGTCAGAAACATGACCTGGCTCTTTCTTTCTCTCTCCCTCTATCTATCTTTTTCCTTTGCTCTCCCGTCCAACCACGCTGAAACCTTTCAGTTATCCTCCCCATGGGTCTTCCTCACCTATGTCACTTCCAAGTATCTCTTTTCATGTCCCCCAAGTCCCTGGTCCAAGACCAAAGAAACAAGCACAACTTATTCTTCACCTGTCTCTACTCCACATGACTCCCCCCCAAGTCTTCTTTCCCAAGTCCTTTTTTTCTGCATTTTTAAAAAAAATATTTATGCATACAAGAGCTGAGGTACAAGCCAGAGTCGTGGGAGATGAGAGTATTAACCAGAGACAGAATGGGGAGCAGAACAGGCATATTGAGTGAAACACACTGCTGAGGGGAGCAGCGGGCGAGGCAGGAGAGGTCTGCTGTGCCATGTAGGTCCCCTCCCTGGCCGGGGATCGAACTCGAGCTGCTCCGCTGCGGATGTTTCACAGTGCGGCGCTCAACCTGCTATGCCACCAGGGAGGCCTTTCATTAAATTTTTAAAAAATTATTTCTGTGTAGAAGAACTGGGGTATAGCCCAGAGGTATGCGTGAGAGGTTTCACCAGAGAAAGAGTGGAAGCAGAACAAATGGATTTACTGAAATACACTGCTAATGGGCACAGTGGGAGAGATGAGAGGTCTGCTGCGCCAGGTGGGTTGACTCCCTGGTGGGGGATCAAACTCAGGCCATAGTGGGATATCTCTGACACTTAACCACCAGGGAGGCATCTCAAGTCCTTTTTAGCTTCCCCTTACTGCTCAGTTCCACCCCTCACTAAAAGGGACAGAGCCATGGAACCTCCCCTTTCTGTGGAGATAATCTGTCACGAGATCATTTCCTGAAATCCAACCAACAGCCTCCTGGTACAAATTCATTTTTCTACTTTTTCTATCTATGAGACATGGGATATAATGTTGTAACTCCTTCTGGGATTTCTTATATTACTCTTAAGACAAACCTTTCCTTTACATCTAGGCAAACATAGACCATTTAGACTTCTGTTTTACCAGTAGTGATTTTTTGAGAAATCTTAATAAGGACTTGTAAAGAAGCCCTATTATTTAAAAATTATGGCTTTAGATATACATATATATATCACACACAAATACATATTTATACATATATACACATACATGTTTCCCATTTTAGTATGTTTTCCAGTAAGCAGAATTTATAAAATAAAAAAGTAACTATAGTCTCTCTAATTGCGTCAAAATTTTATATAAATCCTACCATATTTTTACCCTTCCTCTATATGTTTATGCATATATGTACCTATATACATTGCTTTTTAGTGAATTAAATGTTTTAAATGAAATTTAAATGATATAGTATGTCTAAAGAAAAACAAAAGTTATTATTTTGGGGGGATAGTTTTTTTGTCAGATCAAAATTTTGTTCAATAAATATTAATAGAGATATAAAATAATTGCTAAACAACTTAGGAAGTGTTTCTTTGATAAAGAATTCCAAATTTATACTCTTTATATAGTATTGTAAACAAATGGCAGATCAATTATGAAGTGAAACCAAAATAAAATAAAAAGTCAGAGGTGGCTAGCTCACATCTAGAATGATTGATGGCTCTACAGACTCTCAGGCATCCAGGCATCTACTATCTTCTTGCTTTACCATCTTTTATAGGTGGCCTCCATTCTCTAGGTCATAAGAGAACTGCTGAAACCCAGTCATAAAGTTTGCTTTACAGGTTAGAATTACAAGAAAAACAAGGAGCACCAGACAGAAGCTACATCAGTTTTCTTTAAAAAGTTTTCCTGGAGGCTCATCAAATAACATTCACTTACTTTTTAGCTAGTCTTTTTGTTATTCCAAACAAAATAAAGTTAATATTTTATTATTAGAAGAGTATGGCATTATGGATACTGACAATTAGCAATTTATGTTACCATTTACAATTAAATATTTTTCGATAGTCACACATTTTCTTGGCTGTATTATTACCCAATGACAATAACTATCATTTAGTCAAATCCTTGTGTTAGACATCAGTTTCAAATTTTTCACCTCTATAAAGAGGGCTGTGAATATCCCCAGTGTTGTACATATATATGGGACTATATCCTTAGAATAAATTTCTAGGAGTGGAATTACTAAGTGAAAGGATATGCATCATTTTAAGACTTTTTGATGGGAATTGCCAAAAATCAGCCTTCCGATCTTTGAGTGTTTATCATTTCTTGACTTGCAATTTTGGACAAAGCCTCATGATTTAGTATGGTGTTTCTTAAATTTTGTCTACTGCATCTATTTTCTCCTTCCATTAAAAAAATCTTGTCAAAGTTAATGGGAAGACCAGCACAGTGCATGATGAAATCCCACAGAGGTGGTGTTTAGTTTTGATTAAACATTATGAGTAAATTATTAAATCATACAAAGAAAAGACATCTGCATTGCCATGTACATTAGCTTGGAACATAAACAAGACTGCAGATAAGCTGGGGAATTGTTACTGCTTCATAGAATCCACTCAATCACTACTGTAGGAAAGGAAGAGATTGTTTCTTATAGTCACTAATATATATTCCTTATAAATGTTAGTTCATTCTATGATATACAGAGCTTCATTTTAAAAGCATAAACACTTAACTTTTTTACACACCACACATACAAACACATATATACATGCACATGCAGACATGGACACGTGTAGAGAGCCTCTAAATTTGTAGGTGCAGTTCAATGCCCATTAAACTTTCCCAGAGGAGCATTTTGAAAACGTGGAGTGTAAGGTTTTATAGAATTTCATCACACCAAGATATGACTCTGATATGAAATTCTATTAAGATTAAATCCAAAGAGAGGAATTATTCTTCTATTCTTTGAAATTAATTTTGGCTAGGTATACAAGAGAAGGGAGATTTGTACCTCTTGGTGGGTGGAAATGTTTGGTATGCCACCAGTAATGAATATAGGTGAAAGCAAATGTAAGAATCTGGAATCATCCAAAAAGATTTACATCATGGAAGAAATTAAATTAAGACAGCAAATGCTTAATTGGGGAGCAAATTGAGGAGGAAAAGCAAAGCAAAACAATAATCAGACACATAATGCCTGAAACCACAAACACCATATTATATCCTCAATAAGAGATAAACAGATAAATTTATCAGCTAGACAGATGCAAATCCAGTGGGAATATTGTCAAATCCTCTCTCACTTTACCATTTCTGGACTATTTCTTTTACTTGCTAGCATTATTAAAGCTATCTTATTTGAAAAACCAAACATACATTTATTAAAATATGAATTTATTCTTATAAAGAGCCTTTTTAGATGCAAGTGGTACTTTGTAAGCTTGTGAATATCATTTAATTTTTGATATTATATTATTGCATTTTTTTCTTTAGATGCCTTATATGTCAATTTAACAAAATTTAGTATTTTTATGAAGGACAAACATATATGAAACTTAAGTTTACCAAATTGTAAAAGAAAGAAATGTAGAATTTAGTCAGTTAAAAACCATTTAATTTCATCTATGATTCAATGTAGGCCTTTGAAAATATCTGATTTATTTTCAGTTTAATTATTTTACCTTCCATGTTTCTACTACTTGAGGTTAAGCTCCACATGGTTGCAGGTTCAGGATGTTAGAGACATATGGCAGTAGATCAAAGAATATATTTCAAGCTTAACCAGAGAAGTCTGAGATGACTCCATAAGGTCACACAGTATGTGATTTTGTCTATATGGAAGACTGAATGAAATCAGATATTGAATAATCTTTTTTTTCTTTTAGCTGTATCAGTAAATATTTGTATTTACAAAGAGATATAATAAATATCACAGTTAACAACCACACATACTCAGTTTTGGAAGATAAGCGTTAATGTTATAGTTGAAACTCCCCTGAGGTATAGTTATATAGTGGAATAGTAAACAGCTATAAATGTAAATGAATTATAGGACAGATATCAATAGAAATGAATTTTAAAAGCATAATATTGAATTAAAAATCAAGTTGCATAAGAATAACATAGTAGGTTATCTTGTGTATAGGATCCTAATATATATGACATTATGATATATTGTGATATATATGTATATATACACATCATAATATATATAATATATATCATAATATATATAATATATATACATCATAATATATAGCATATATTATAAACATATACACATCACATATGAATATTTTAATATATACTATAATATACATATCCATATAACATATTATACATTTATAGTTTGAAATATCTTGTGTATAGGATTATTGTGTATAGGATCCTAATATATATGACATTATGATATATTGTGATATATATGTATATATGTATATATATACATCATAATATATGTATATATTATATATACATCATAATATATAGCATATATTATAA
Organism: Galemys pyrenaicus; assembly: GCA_019455555.1. Classification (NCBI taxonomy): domain Eukaryota; kingdom Metazoa; phylum Chordata; class Mammalia; order Eulipotyphla; family Talpidae; genus Galemys; species Galemys pyrenaicus. Next base: position 67,811 of record JAGFMF010012304.1, read on the forward strand.
ACATACACATCACATATGAATATTTTAAAATATATACTATAATACACATATCCATATAACATATTATACATTTATAGTTTGAAATATAAGTAACAATGTACTATATATTGCTTAGTAGGTAAATATTAAGAAATATCTGTCTTGTTTATAGGCATATCATTTTCACTCAAGGAAAAGTAAATTTAGAAGTACTAGCTAAATATGGTAATGAAATGCCAGTATTTGACTACTCTAGGTTTTAAAAGTGTGCATTAGAACTGACAAATTTCTGTGGCAATACACATTTAGATGTAACATGTAACATTTATAGCTTGTTTACTAAGTGGTAGACACTGAGATAACAATGCCTTCAAGCTGATCTTCACAATCACTACTCAGAAATCACAATCCCATTTACTTCTAACCTTTTGCCATCTCATCTCTTCAGCCACACCCATTTACTTTACTCATTGCTCCTTCTGGTAATCCCTCTCTACATTCCAACCTTACCCATTTTCCCTAAAGGTCCATACAGCTCATTTTCAGACTTGTTTTTTCCTTAAGCACATCAAAGTCTCTCACCATTTTCATAACCTCTTCGTTAGCAGAGTCCGTTGTTCCCTTCTTTGGGTTAACTCACACGTATTTATTTTTAAAAATATTTATTTATTTATGTATACAAGAGCTGGGGTACAGGCCAGAGGTAGGAATGGGGGTGGGGTGAAAAGATTCACCATAGACAGAGTGGGGAAGAACAGGACGATCTACTTAAATACACAGCAGCTGAGGGGAGTAGCGGGTGCGACAGGAGAGGCCTGCTGCACCATGTGGTCAGCTCTCTAACAGGGATCAAACTCGTGCTGCAGTGGCTACTAATAGCTTCATAGTGCTAAGACTTAAGCCCCTGCACCACCAGCGAGCCCATAACTCATACATATTTTTATGTGAGTCCTCATCATTGTGACATATTATTTGTATCAAAGTATCTTAGACTGATTCATGAGTGAAGAGACTGTTATCTCTGGGATTCTAGGAATTAGATTTATATTTAAATTTATAATACATGTTTGTAAAATTGAATTGAACTGTTCTCACAAGAAGGCTGATTGGAGGTTAAAAAAAAAAAAAAAAGCTGCTGCCTAACAGTAAAGGAAGACCTTCCTTTGGAGACATGGTTTGCAGCCTTAAACTACTCTAAGGATACCGTCACTTTCTGCTTAGAGCTGAGGAGAGGAAGGGTTGGAAAAACGAGTGGAAAAGGAAACAAGTATATATGACATAAGCTCACCTAGTGAGAAGTTAAGTTAATGCAAAGAATTGGGAAATAGTGTTTGGTGACTTGTGATTAATCAGGCTATAAGAAAAGAAAAGAAATAGGAGAAAATGACATTGAGATATAATAAGATGAATACAAATCCTTTATGTGATCCTATTTCCATTTGCCTCACCCTTTCTTTGTAAATTAATGGATGTGGAAGAAAACCACAAATAAAATAGAAAATTAGGGTAACCTGTCTTATAGAATAGCAATAAAATCAATCAGAATAAAATGCATTATTCAAAACCACTAAGGATAGAAGTTAGGCAATAAATGATCATTAACTACTCGCTTGGTGCTTGCTACTGATGTTAAGGTTGCAAATGATCTAAGAAACATAATCCATGGTCTTTGTTCCTAAGGTGTTATCTAGTTGGGAAGAGGTTTATCTGCATGAAATAAGTAGGAAATAGCACAGAATTTTATGCTGGCACCTCTGTGTGCTGTAGCAAGTCTGAAAAAAGAAAGTCCCTGTCAAGTGTCAATATCGTCTTGAGATTGTGAGTGATTTGTTTATTCCTTTTAAAAGCTGAGAAGCATAGGCTGCCTCTTGTTTATGGATTAGGACCCCAAGTCTCCAAATGGTTAATAAATAGTAAATAGTAAAGCAGTCCATCATAAAATGTCTCTCACTTGCTTAAAAATATCAATTGGCATCATATTTCCTACCAGATCGAGTCTATTTAGCCAGGTAATTAAAGATCTCTGCAGGATGTAATGGAAGCCAGATAATCCAAGTTATATTCATGAATCTATAGTAGTTTGTCCTGTCATTGGACAAGTCATCATACCTTATTTTCTTTTCTTTAACTGAGGTAAAATCCACATAATCTAAAATTAATAGTTTTAAAGTGTACAGTTTCATTTGCTTTTACCACATTCACAATGTTGTGCAACTACTACATCTAATCCTCAAACATTTTGATTACCCCAAACTAATATCCCATTTCCAGGTACCCTCCATTTCTTCATCTCCCCCTCCCTTGACAACTATCAATTTGCTTTTTTATTTCTATAGGCCTAATGTTTGTCTGGGTGTTTTATATAAAGGAAATATTATGTGATTTTTGTGTCTTTTTTTTTTTTTTCACTCAGCATACTGTTTTCAAGATTTACCCCTGTTGTGATAGCTATCAGTACTTAATTCTTTATGGCTCAATAGTATTCCACATATTTTCACATTATGTATAAAATAAACATATTTTATGTATGTTAAATTTATATAATATATACAGTATCTATTTATCCACAATTTGTTTAAGCATACATTTATTGATGGCCACTGGGGTTGTTTCTATCTTTGCAAGTAGTGCTATGTACCTCAGTTTTAACAGCAATAAAAAGAATGTATTGGACTAAATGGTCTCTTGTCACTTCCATCTCTAATAATGGTTCTATGACTATATTTCAGGCTTGAAAACTTCTTTTCACTAGATGAACAAGACCTCAGAATTCCCATTGATCTTTCTTTCCCCAATCTTAGTTTAGTCTCCTATGCTTAATATGAAATAAATCATTAAAACTATTTAATTCCTGCCCAATATTTAAGATAAATGCCAATTTTTACTTTTTACAATCAGGCTTTTATATTTTTAGATTTGTTTACTTATGCATACAAGATCTGGGGTACAAGCTAGAGGTGCAGGTATGTGTGTGAGACGATCCACCAGAGACAGAGTGGGGAATAGAACAGGCAGAGCTACTAAAATACACTGCTGAGGGGAGCAGTGGGTAAGGAAGGAGAGGTCTGCTGTGCCATGTGGGTCCCCTCCCTGGCTGGGATTGAACTGGTGCTGCAGTGGCTATTGATTGCTTCCGTTGTGCTGAGACTTAACCCCTTGCGTGCCACCAGCGAGGCCCACAATTAAACTTTTTTGATCCTAGCTGTAAATGACCCCATTCTTGCTATACTTGGACACATTTTTTATTTTTACCAAGTTCCTCTAATATCATCTAGTATCTAGTTTAAATTCAAATACCCACATTTGTTGCTAGTATGTTTTTATAACTTTTTTTGGAAACCAGTGTTAATTAAAGTTTAAGTATGCCATTTGATTTTTATACCACTTTAGTTTTTTTAACTTTTTAAGAAAACAATGCTGACTTTTTTGATGAGTTCAAGACAGTTTCCACATTATGGATTTGTCTAATTTTTTTCTCTGTGAAAATTAACTTAAATCTACAGGCTTATTTCATATTCAAGTTAAATATTTCACCAGGAATATTTTACAGGTGATACATACTTCATATTGTATCATATCAGAAGGTCAGATTGTCCTATTACTAATTTGCTGTGTGTTACCATTTGGTAAAAGGTGTGGCCACCATATCTCCCCATTATATAAACACATCACTCACTTTGTGGGACAAAATGTTTCATTTGTGCATATGACCTGTCCTGATTAAAATTTTCATAATGACTTTACTATCAGTTGATGGCACTTGCTGGAGTCAACATACTCTGTTCTCTCCATGACAAAGGTCACTGGAAGCCTATAAAGATACATAAAATGCTACAACAAATACAGAACTTCTAAATCAAAATGTCATCATGCCAGCACTTTCCCATTTAACTTCTCCTACTCTCCTAGAATACTACAATAAAGAGAATAATTACAATCAATAACCATATTAAAATGAAAATTCAAGTCAAAATTATGCCATTATGTGAGAGGAGTCTTTTAACTATATAATGAATTAAACTGAATTGAGGAAAACCTATCCAGGTATATAAGACTTAATAAGACAGGACTTAATAAGATAAGGAAAGACTTGCTAAGTCTTAGCAAGTGACAAGAACTAGACTTAGAAAAACCTAAGAAAAAGAATTGCCTCACATGACTGAATTCCCTGTTTCCTTAGATACATTTGCATAAACTTCCCAAATAACAGGGTGTTTAGTCTGTTTGAGCAAGAATTTATCTTATTCTTCTTTAGTATGGTTAGAGTACTAAGTACTATTATTTATTTTTCTAATATATCTGAGACCCACAGGACTCAGATTAATTATCCTGGATCACATGATCATCCTGAACCAAATATTTTTCTGGTGTGTTGGTGTACCACCTCAGCAGAGGCCCTATATCAATCCTTAAGGCTAGGGAGGAGAAAGATAACCACCTTTTTGATAATTACAAAGGGAATAATTTGAAATGAGGCAAGTCTTAAAAAAATTGAATTGGTAGGTGGGCAAAATCAACAGTATCTATTATTCTAAGTTTCACTTCTTGCCTCATCTAGAATCAGATTCTGCTTAGCTTCAGAGATATTAGTCTTTCTTCCTCTCTTTCTCTCTTTCGCTATCTCATGACTATTATTAGAGCTAGAAACTGCCAGAAAACAATTCTTAAGTTTATTTATTTATTTATTTATGTTTGCATATAAGAGCTGAGGTACAGGCCAGAGTGGTGGGAGGTGAGAGGATTCACCAGAGACAGAGCGGGGAGCAGAACAGACAGAATGAATGAAATACACTGCAGAGGGGAGCAGCGGGCCAGGCAGGAGGGGTTTGCTGAGCCATGTGGATCCCCTCCCTGGCTGGGGATCTAACTCTTGCTGCTGTGCTGCAGATGCTTTACAGTGTGGTGCCCAACCCGCTGTGCCACCAGGGAAGCCCCAATTCTTAAGTTTAGAAGGATGAAAAAACAAAGAACTTCTTCCTTGTTTTAGGTAATTTAGGATAGTTAACTAGAGGACACACATAGATTAGATCTGACTTAGGGGAAAGATGGTTCATCCATAATTATATAGGTTTTTATTTTAATAAGATAGTCACCATACTTCCCTAAACTCAGGAATATATCTTCCTTGAGAGGCTTATACACGAGCACAAGAATTTTTGGTTTCAAGGTTGGTGCCATGGGTCTGCAGTTTTGGCATTTGGGGAGGTTCTTTTTCCCTGCAGGCTTTAAGGGTTCCTTTTGTAAATAGCAGAGTTCACTAGGAGAGATTCTTCACCTGACATCCATAAATTCAATTACTTGGGGAGGTGGGCAGGGGAAATTCATGAACTTTGAAATTTTATGTGGTTATAAGATTTTTCTTGGGAAGGGGCTTATGTTTTTCATTAGATTCTAAAATGGGTACTTTGTACCATTAACCTGTATTATTGAAAAAGTTTTGACTCATCTTCCAAATATCAGAAACACTTTTCAGTACTATTGCTAGTAGTACTCTTTATAATATTCTATGGTTTTTTTAAAACTTATTTAAAACATTTTATATCTCAACCATCTTGCTTTTCTTATTTTTGCCCATATTATATCAAGCTCCCTTTTATCTCTCTTTGCTTTCCTATCTTATCTGTCATCTATGTTATAATTTAAATTTTATTGAGAGCAAAGGCAAAAGTAGAGTCTGTTTAAAATGTACATTTTTAAAGTAAGTCTCCCTACTCCCTTTAACTCCTTATCCCTTTGACCATATGCTAATAATGCCTTTCCCCTCCCTGCAAGTCATTTCAAAAGTCTTCATGTCGATTATTATCTGTGTCTAAAGTTTGAATTTTGTTCAATATAATGTGAATAATTTTTTAAAATCCCTCCACTTTTCTTCTGGGTGAGTCTAGGTTTCTTCTCTTAAGTTGGAAGATTATATATGGAAGAAAAGATATGGACCTATGACTGAGGGCAGTCATAATTTGAGAGTTTAACTTTTTATGAAAGAAAAAATACTAGATGGTTCCTCCCCTAGGAGGAATATAAGAGAACCAAATAAGGATCAAGGAAAGACATAAGAACAATAATAATAATAACAACAATAAAGACACAAAAACCAAAAATGAAAAGACAAGGACAAATTGGGGACACTTGGGGAGGAATGGGGAGGGGTAGGGTTGAGGGAAGATGGGAGCACGGGGGACTGAGGTGATGGTGCACTGATGATATGGTGATGTGGAATACATGGGGATTACATTTGATGTAAAATATATATAAATAAAGGAAAAATAATAAAGTGAAAAAAAAATTCTCTGTTTGAATTGAACTCCTGTGACAGGCAGAATAGTGGCTGCCCCAAAGATGTTCATATACTAATCCCTAGAATTTGTCAATATAAGTTAAGATTGCAGGCGGAATTAAGGCTGCTAATCACCTGACCTTACATTATGGAGATTACTTTAGACTATCTGGAGAGGTGCACTACTGGCTTTGAAGAGAGTAGAAGGGATCCATGAACAATCTATCAATGCACAGGTGGCTTCTAGTGGTGGGGAAAGTCATTCCTAAAGACTCCATAAAGGAATGTAGCTTTGTTAACATCTTGGTTCTGGGGCACAGTTTGAAGTCTGTGTGAGACTTAAAAAGTATAGAACTATAAAATGAGAAATTTGTATTAAGTGACCAATATAGAGGCACCTTGTTACAGCAGCAATACGAAACAAATGCAACCCATTTATTTTAATTTGGCTTTTACCTCAGATGTTATTTGTATCTGTGTCTAGAGTCCTTCCTTGCCATTTGACTTGATGTGGTTTTAATAAGGACCTGATGTCCCAGCACAATTACTTCTGAATACTGTTATTTCATAGAAAAGAAGGCAAATGCACATGCTATACTGTCATGACTTCATTTGTCTTGTGGGCCAGCCTTTCCTCCACTAAAAGTTGATAATGACTTCTACCAATACAACTTCTCTGCATCTCCCTTGACAATTTTATTATTCATATGGAGTTGTGCCTTCCCCCCCTCATTTTTGTCCCCATTTCCACTATCTTAGAATTCTTTTATATTTTGAGAAAGGAAAATAGTTGTTTCTTCTCTTGTCTCTTCTTTGAACCTATTGATTTTAATAACTAAATAGGAGCTTGAGTATGAATGTTCAAGTAACCAGATTACTTAGAAGTCTTTTCTCGTATAAAATATAAACTTTTATTTTTATTAACAGGTTTTACCTGTGGAACAATCCTGTTTTTCACAGGATCATAGTAATAGAAACCAGTGTATCTGCAATTTTGGGACTGCTATGGACTGAATTGTGCCCATCACCTTTTCTCCAGCCCTGTTCAGTTCATACAATGAAAACCTAACTCTCAATTGTGACTATATTCATAGATAGGTCCATTAGGAGTTAAGGTGAAATGAGACCATAAGGGTAGGCCTTTAATTTGATAGGGTTGGTGGTCTGAGAAGAAGAAAAAGAAGGAGGAGGAGGGGGGAGGGGTAAGGAGAGAGATTTCTTTGTAAAAACAAAGGGTCATGTGACCACATAGCCAGAAAGCAGCTGCCTGTAAGTTATGAAATTGGATCTCAGCATAAAAACTACATTGTGATTCTATGATTTTGGGTTTTCCCAGAACTGTGAAAAATAAATTTCTGTCGTTTGAGCCACCTGATCTCTTGTTTTATTTTTTTGTTATGGTAGCCTGAGCTAAGACAGAACAGTGTGGAATTCAGCTGAGCAATTTCTGCAAGGTAGGTTTATGACTTGTCTGTATGTTGGCTGAGTGTACAGACAAGAAAACAATTATTTCAAGAGACTTTATTTTGGATATTCAAAAATCCTCTGGATGGTAGATTCTGAAGGTTTCTATCATTTGGATGAACCATTCTTTTCCTAGGGAAGACATATTCCTAAAGTCTAGAGTCAGGTTACCTATGGCACTTATCTACCAACATAAGTCAATTTTCTGTAAGACTTTAAGGGTATTCTGATGATAATATTTGAACTTCTCCAAATATTGTTCTATGTTTCAGAGGATTCACTTCAGCCTCATAGACAGTTTAAGAAAGTAAGCATTCATCAAAAGCTTTTGAAATATAGTCAGATGGAAACAGAATCTGGAGTAAGGTGAACTTGGCTTCAATCTTGACTTCATTGCTTGCTAGTTTTGCAAAACTGATCAAGGTTTTTAACTTCTCAGAGTTTTTGTGGATATATCATGTATAAAATGGGAGTGAGTGCTGGCTAGTATGAAGGTTAGAAGATATAATGCATTTTAAATTAGTGCTTCATAAATGACAGCCACATTATTTCATTTGAAAGAAGCAATTAGTATATATTTCTACCTCCTGATTTGGTATATGCCCCTCTCAGGTAAGCTGTCTTTTCTCCCTGATCTTGGATTGATAAATAGATCCTTTCCAGAAAATACCTAATTTGACCAGGTTTAGTTTATTCTCTTTTAGACAAATGTCATTTTGCCAGTTTAGTGGAAATACAAGCTAAAGAAAACAAAAATAACAAATCTTTCTTTCTCTCTCTCTGTGTGTGTCTCTCTCTCTTTCTCTCTCTCACACACACCCATTCTTCCTTCCCCTTTTCTCTCTCCCTCTCCCAATTCCTGACACAAGGCTCTTAAAACCCACATAATTTCCTTAGTGATAAGAGTACTAGGAACATTTTATGGTCTAATGAGGAGAGTCTGAATGAGCTTCTGGATGATTCTTGGATGAGAGATGATCACCAAAAGACCAAATCATGATTTGAAGTTTTGAATTTTTATACTGACCCCACATTATCCAGAGGGAGAAGAGAATCTGGGAATGGAGTTAATGATTATCACGATAAGATTTCCAATAAAGTCTTCAAGTATGAAATTTGAATTGCTTCTAGAAAAACAAACACATCTACATGTGTGGGTGATATACTCCTACTCCATGGGACAGAAGCTCTTGTGTTAGGGAGCCTCCCAGGTCTTGCCCTTTATATCTTTTCATCTGTATCTCTGTCATAGCCTTTAATAAATTTGTAAATATAAGTGTTTCTCTGAGTTCTGTGAACTTTTCTAGCAAATAATTGAATCCAAGAAAGGGTTCATGGAAATGTCCTATTTATAACCAAGTGAGACAGAAGTTTTAGGTAACATGGTGACCTACGACTTGTGATTGGCATCTGAAGTGGGGGTTAGTCTATTGGACTCAACACTTGACTTATGGAATCTGAAGCTCTCTCCAGGGAAATGGGATCAGAATTGAATTAAATTATAGGACACCTAGCAGGTATCACAGAGAATTGCTTGTTTCTGAGAAACTGCATCCTTCCCCACAGTCCTCCTACCACCCATACACAACACCTGATGTCTTAAGTGTGAGAGTAATGGAGAGACATAGGAGGAAAGGCTTTTGTTTTTGTTTTTTTTTTCTAGCAAAAGAGTAAAGTTTATTCGTGTGCGCGCGCGAGAGAGAGAGAGAGAGAGAGAGAGAGAGAGAGAGAGAGAGAGAGAGAGAGAGAGAGAGAGAGACAGAGAGAGAGAGAGAGAGAGAGACTTTTGTTGTTTTTAATACAAAAGCAAAGCAGAAACAACTGTAACACATGAACATTTTCTCTTAGCCTGGAGCAGATTCTCCACGTTGCTGCCAAACTAAGTTTTCTTAATTTTTATTTGGTCTTCGTTTTTACCACAAAAGGAGATACCTTTCGACTTGCACTTTTCTTAACTTTCTGTCTACCATTTCTAAAAAATTAAGAAAAACAAAAAACAAAACCAAAACCCAAACCAAACAAACCCTTTACCTTGATCTCATTGGTGAATTTGCTTAATTATTCATTTTACTAATGTGCTTAAAAATAGTGATTTGAGATTTCCATGAAAATTGCTTTTCGAGGATCTATATAAAAAATTATGTTTAGGGCCTCCTGGTGGTGCAGTGGGTTAAGCAATGCACTATGAAGCAAACTATGGCCTCTGCAGTACAAGTTCGATCCCTGCCGCAGGCCAGGGAGGGGACCCACATGGAAAGGCAGAACTCTCCTGCCTTGCCCCCTGCTCCCCTCAGCAGTGTATTTCAGTCCATCTGCCTGTTCTGTTCCCAGCTCTGTCTCTGGTGAATCCTCTCACCTCCCTGGACTCTGGCAATACCCCAGCTCTTGTATGCATAAATAAATAAAATCTTTAAAAAAAAATATATGTTTACTTAATTCTCTTACATTAATCATCTACCTTGGTTGGAAATAAGAACATTTCATATGCTCCAAAACCACATATTGTCAAGTATTCAAAGTGTTTTCTTTAAGTTTCAAGTTATTATTTTGTCACTTTTTGGGAAATATTTCTTAAGTTTAATCAATAGTCTCCTGCTCTCTTAAATATAAAATTTTATAGAAATTACAACTTTTTCAGAATTGTCAGTCTTTGTTATAGAAATAAAATAACTTGAGGTAACTTGCTCATGTTTACTTTAGAAGGTAGTACTCTTTATGCAGTCACTAAAATCTTATATTCTTTTGAGTAACAATGAATTTCTAGTTCAGTTGAGGTCAGTAATATATACAAGGAGGTTTGCTGAGAGCTTTTGGGACAGAAATTTCCTTTTTCTAGAAAAATCCAAAGGAAGAGGAACTCCTTTATTTATTTTTCCAATGGTCATTTGGTAGCCATTAAATAGGCAACCTTGGAGAAGGTGGCAGAGTATAACAGATCCTGGTAAATGGCAAGTAAATAAAACCAGCGATCAAACCTCCCCTAGTTATATGTTTACTTATTGCCTTGATAATTAATGAGTCTGGTTTAAATTTGACTTTCTGCCACTTTATATTAAGGTATTTCTAACATATACAGCATAAATTGAATTTTCGACATTTGTTTTAGTTACTTGAACAATTCTTTTTCTTGATCTTATCCGTTACTTAAATTTTTGAAAGCGGACTTATGTAAGGACTGTGTTGCTTTAATAAATATGTATTTCTACCATTATTTGTGTATACACCCACACTTTCTTTGGAAATCAGATATCAGCTATCCATAACAATATTCAGCAAGTCAAACATATTGAATCATCTTGTCAATCATCAATACTGTTATCTTGCTAGTCTTCTAAAAAAGTAGCATTTTCTAACTATCCTTGACTATTGCTTTATAAATTGTAATTCACAATGTAAATCATAGGATAAGTAGATGTATTTATTAAAAAATCACGATATGTTTAAAATTGTCCCCTAAATCTCAAAATTTGTGAAGCTAACTTATGTGAAAACAAGATAAATAAATTTAGACATGCTTTGCATATAACTGGACAACAGAAAAAATTTTATGAGAAAATGGGTAGGATGATGCTTCTCTAAGTTTCTTCATCCTGACTTGGTACAATTCCAATTTTGAATATTGAAAGACACCCTATAAAATTTTAATTTCACCCAAAATTAACTTTAAATTTCATCTCAGAAGAACAGTAAAAGGCCAATGAGAAAAAGGAATTGGTGCATAAGGCTCTCTGAAATATTAATTAGAAAAAAAATGTGTTGCTCTTTCTAATAGGCCGACACTTTTCTCATCTTTAAGTCCACTGATGTTCAAAATTTTATTTTAAGCACTTAAACTTATGACTTTGATCTTTGTTAAAATATGCATGTTCTTTGGGGTGTTTAATATTGTATGGTGTCAGAAAAAAAACCCAAATGTTTTAGTGATTTCAGGTGACAATGGGAAAAAAGAAGATACTAAAGCATTGCCTCCGATTCTGGAAGAAAGAGTTAAAAACTGAAGATCAAAATCAAAGATGAATCCTATCTATTCTTTTTTTATTTTTGAACAGCAATGGTTATAAGCTTCTGGCAGCCACTGTGTACAAATTTGAAAGGCTGTGAAATTTTGTCCAAGATTGGAAAGATTGCCAATGGAGTGAGAAATTGGAAAAGCCACCTGGGGTTTCCTTCATAAAAATACTAAAAAAAGAATTGGAATGGCACTTGGGACTTTAGGAATAACTCCCATATCTAACCTTCCTATATTCTTGCTTGTGCATTAAAAGTTTTGGCAGGTTTTGGTTAAATCACTCTCCAGTAAGTGTTTCAATGCTTTAATCTTTAAATTAAAAGTGATCTGAAAGATAGACTAGTAGTCCATAGAGACTAGATTCAACTTGCTCCTGGTTCAGGGGTAAAAGCCCTTAGCCTTTTAGGATCTGAAGGTTCTTGCTGTCACCTGGGACCATGTACACAAAATGAGTACTTCTTTAACCTTGCTATTACTTATAATTATATGTATGTGTGTGTGTTTGTTATATAAACATATATTTTTATTGAGGCAACGCTGATTTACAACATTGTATATATCTTATACAGTTATACAAATATATGTTATCATAACACACCCACCATCAAAGCACCAATAATCTTTCACCATAGTCTATTGGATCACCTTTCTCCATTGATCCCACTTCCTCTCCTGTATTGCCTTTTTTATATTCCATTTGTGAAATCATCTGGGATTTGTCTTTCTCTTTTGGACCATTTCACTTTGCATAATTCTCTCCAATTCCATCCACATTGTTGCAAATAGCAAGAGTTAATGTTTTTCTGCCTGTCTTGCGTAGCATTCCATTGTTCCAATATACCACATCTTAACCCACTCCTCTGTCCTTGGGCACAGAATTTGTTTCCATAGCTTAAAAATTGTAAATTGTGCTGTAATGGATACAGGAATGTTAGCATTTTTGTAATGATTGGTTAGATAATGAGGAGAGGAGTTGCTGGGTCATAGAATACATCTATTTCACAATTTAAGATATCTCCATATTGTTCTACATCAACAGTGTACAAAGGTTCCTTATTCTTCACACTTTCACCAACACTTGTTTCTGGTCTTTTTGATAATGGTTATTCCCACAGCTATGAGATGGCATCTCATTGTGGTTTTTGTTCTGGCTTTTTCTGATAACTGATGATGAGGTTTTCTTTTTATGTGTCTGCTGACACATATGTCTTTATTGGAGAAGTGTCTAGCTCATCTTCTGATTGGGTTATTTGTTTTTTTTTAATTTCAATTATATGAGTTCTTTGTAAATTTTGGATACTAGTCCCTTGTCAGATACATGGTATGCATTTTTTTCTCCCACTTTGTAGGGTGTCTCGTTGTTTTAATAATAGTTTCATTTGCTGTATAGAAGATTTTTAATTAGATATAATGCTTTTGTTTTTGTTTCACTTACCACTGTAGTTGCATCATCATAGGCAAACTTGAAGACAATGTTTGGGAGGGTTATGCCTAGGTTTTTTTCCATGGATTTTACAGTTATATCCAATTTTCCCAATACCATTTGTTAAATAGCCTTTTTGTTCTCCATTGTATGCTTCTGGATCCTTTATCATAAATTAATAATTCATATAAGTATGTTATTCTAGGTTTTCAATTCTATTCCATTGATCTGTGTGTCTATATTTTTATTACCATACCATACTGTTTCGATTTATGGTGTAATTTGAATTCTGTGAATATAATCTCTGTCCTTTTTACTCAGATTTTTTTTTTTTTAGATATAGGATCCTTTGTGATTCTTTACAAATTTTAATAAAGTAAATTATTAAATTTCCTTGAAGAAGATCATTGAAATTTTGACAGGGATTGCATTAAATGTATATTTTGCTTGGATAAAATAGATGTTTTAGTAATGTGAAATCTTCCAATCCATGAACATAGAATGTGTTTCTACTTCTTTGTGTGTTTTTTATTTCTTCAAACAGTATAGTATAGTTTATATCGGACAGGTCTGTCACCTAATTTATTAAGTTTATTCCTAAGTATGCCAAAGACCAGCTACGACAGAAGGCCAGGTCCCCAAAGGATGGAACGGCGTCGGCGAAGGAAGGGGGTTCAGGGTTTCAAGACACGAGTCAGAGTTTGGTGTTTGT
>JAGFMF010012304.1:87181-105937 GCA_019455555.1 Galemys pyrenaicus
CTGCTCCCCACTCTCTGTGGTGAATCCTCTCACCTCCCACACCTCTGGCCTGTACCCCAGTGCTTGTATGCATAAATAAATAAATCTTTAAAAAAAAAGCTATTTCTAATAATTCTCAATATTGATCTTTCTTAGGAAGCAGAGAATCTTGCAATTGAAGAATGTGACACTAATAGGTAGATAATGGAAACAGCTAAAGAAAAGGAATGTGAAAATATAAAACATTGTTTTATATTAGAGAACTTGTTTTGTTGTAAAAAAAAAAGGGGGGGGGTTTAATATTTTGAGTTACCAACGCAGAAGAAGGAGCTTGAGGAAGGACATAGAAATGCCAACACTGAATTTGACACTAAAATAAAAATGCAGACTGGCAAAATGGTATGGTACATTTGGAAGGTAAGGGTAAGAATGACATGAGGATGGTGGACTGCATCATAATGACACAGAAAGATGAAATAATAAGAGAAATAAGTGGGGTAGGCAGATGAGGAAAGTATGGTTGTCTCTTGCTTCTATTTGTTTTGTTAGATTTGATAGTTGACTCTGTGGTCCTACCTTTTGCTACCTCAGGATCAGACACAATAAAAGGGTTTGGATCAGTTCTTTCAACCAATCCCTTTTCCCTAAGACTTTAATCATGATTGTCTTAAGGCTACTTCCCCACTTACATAGAAATTACTGGGGTAAAGGAAATGATGTTACATATAAAATTACACATCAGCCTTGCCTTTTCAAATTTTATTTCTTATTTTGACAACCCATAAAACTACTATAAAAGTCAGAAAGTACAAATCAGAGAAGCAAAAAATATTTGCCTGCCCAGCACCAATTCACTACTGAATTAATCATCTCAGACATAACTACTTTCAACTTTGTAGTCCTCTTGCCTCTTATTTATTTATCTATTTATTTTTAAAGATTTACTTATTTATATATACAAGAACTGAGGTAGAGGCCAGAGGTGTGGGTGGTGAGAGGATCCACAAGAGACAGAGTGGGGAGCAGAACAGGCAGATTGACTGAAATACATTGCTGAGGGGAGCAGTGGGCAAGGCAGGAGAGGTCTGCTGCACCATGTGGGTCCCCCGCCTGGCTGGGATTGAACTCATGCTTCAGTTGATGCAGCTGCTTCATAGTGCAGTGCTTAACCCCTTGTGCCACCAGAAAAGCCTTGCCTCTTATTTAAATTCATATTTCTATTTTAGATATTACCTATTTACTTCTTTCTTTGAAGATAAAGATTTATTCCTTTTTTTACCCATCACTCTCAATTTTATGACTCTTTATTTTTTGTTTAAAATCATATCTATACATAATTTGTTATGAACAGGTAAATGCTACTTATATCTGAGCTAAGTAGTGTTTTGTTATGATCATACTTCCCTTTTTTTATAGTTTCTTTTGCATTTAATGGTGATTTCATTTTTTTACTTCTTTGGTTTACTTTGAATCTTCAGTTAAACAAAGGTGGTATAAAAATAAAAAAAAAACACAAACAAACCAGGGACCTTAGTGTTATGTGTATATATGTGTGTGTGTGTGTGTATGTACAGACATAAAATTTCTCTATAGTTAATTGACAGATATTATTAATAGATTCCATTTTTTTCCCTTAGAGACTCTTATTTTATATTACTTGACCTTTGCTTCAATCTGGATGATTCTTCTTAGGCCCAGAGCTCCCCCTGGGATTTCCATTTGCTCTCATTCTGACATAATTTGCACCCTCCCATTATATTGTCTCCCTTCCTGAATCCTATTTATTGTTTACTGCTTTGACGTGTTGGGTACATGCTGTAGATTTCTGAGAATGAACCAGAGGAATTTGGTTTTCGGAATTTTCTGATCTGACTTGTTTGTATTATCACAAGTGAATGATAATTTGACTTGATGAAATTTTATGTTGAGTGAAATTTTGTGTGGCTTACTGACATTTGGTCAATGACACATGGCATATACAGCAGTGGTCCCAACTGGCTACACCGCAGAACCTAGGTGTGTAGTAGACTACACCAACTAGGTCTATAAAATTATAGACACAACAGCAAAATGCCTACCAAGGTACTTCTCAGAATCTATCCCTGTTGTCAAGTGACGCATGCCATGGGGGTCAGGAAATTGGTGAAGATAGTCAAAGGGTATGAACCTCTAGTTACAAGGTGAATAATTTCCAGGGGTCTAATGTCCAGTGTGATGATTATAGATGAGTCATGCATTGTGTACTTGAAAGTTGTAAGAGTAGATCTTAAAAGTTTTCAAAACAAAAAAATGAAATGAAATTGGAAACTATATGAGGGGGATGGCTGTCTTAACTAATCTTATTTTGGTAACCATTTTGCAATTCATACATATTTCAAGTTATTCTGTGGTATACCTTAAACTTACACAATGTTATGTATCAAAGGTTCACACCCTTTGACTATCTTCACCTATTTCCTGACCCCCCTGTCATGTGTCACTTAACAACAGGGAAAGATTCTGAGAAGTACCTTGGTAGGCATTTTGCTGTTGTGTCTATAATTTTATTTCTCAGTGAAAATATGAACAGGATTTGTTGAAAGGGGCAAAAAGAACAGGAAATCATTCTTTTCTCTTTTACCATTTAAAAAAAAAATCAATCACCGTTACCCAAGTGACAGTCTCACAGTGTTTAAAAAACTGCCATTACTATTGTCTTTATATTATTTTTATTATGTTCTTAATCATTTTTACCTTAGATATTTTGATGCTATGTCATCTGATATTACAACATATTTTTCTCATAGACTACATTTCAATTTAGAGATCGCTGAATTTTTATTTTACTATGTCATACTTTTTTACCCACTGGCCTATTTTTACTCATTCATTTATGTCAACCTTTCTGAATTATTTTATGAGAGAATTTCTTTTATTCATACCCATAAATAATCTATGTTCTCTTTTAAGGAAAAAAAAAAACAGTTAAAGAAGATGCATTCCTTTTGCATTTGTTGCCAAACACAATCACAGTTCTTATGATTGTCTGAT
Organism: Galemys pyrenaicus; assembly: GCA_019455555.1. Lineage (NCBI taxonomy): Eukaryota > Metazoa > Chordata > Mammalia > Eulipotyphla > Talpidae > Galemys > Galemys pyrenaicus. The sequence goes on from JAGFMF010012304.1 coordinate 90,191, forward strand.
GTTTTTATTATAAGCTTTGTCCTTTTCTACATGGATGAGTTATTTTAAAATATTCCCTAGGGTTTATATTTGATAGTCTGCCTCAAATACTATACATGATATCTTTGTTTTTTTATACCCATTTTTATGTTTCTATTTCTCTAGTAATCCAGAACATGAAACTGTAATTGTTGAAGATCCTCTAAAAATGGTGCAGTGGAGTGTACACACTTTTTTCCACCCTTTATTTCACCTTTTGCCAGTAATATTTGGATTTTTGTTATTATTAAGTATGTTACACATTTTTTAATTAAAAAATCTCTTTGGTATCCTTATAAATTTAAACATGGTAGTCCTTTCACACTATGATTTTTTCATATTCATTAAATCTTTGAATTTTGTGTATGGATATTAATTTTTGAGTATGATGAATTTTTAAAAATTTTATTTTATTTATTTATGCATACAAGAACTAGGGTCTAGGCCAGAGGTGCAGGGGCAGTGATGGGTGAGAAGATTCACCACAAGGTGGGGAGCAGAACAGGTGGGTGAAAAACATTGCTGAGAGGAGGTGGGGATGAGATAGGAGAGGTCTGCCGTACCATGTGGGTCAGCTTCCTTGTGAGGGATTGAATTCATGTTGCAGTTGCTGGGCAATAGCTTGATAACACTGAGCTTTAATCCCTGTGCCACCAGGGAGGCCTGTATAATAAATTCTTTAGGTGGAAATATTTCCTAATCATATTTCTCTTGATACGTCTCTGTGTTTTCTATTATCTAATGTATAAGGAAAATTTAGAGGGTATCCTGATTTTTTTCCTTTATAGTGAACTTTTAAATTGATACATGTAGGAGATTTATCTTAAGATTTCAAAAATTTAAGTTTATGTTTAGGTGTTGATGGGGGGCTTAAATTAAGAGACGTTGAAATTTTATAGATCAAAAGTGCTGAACAGTAACAATTTCATATGATCCTCCTTGTATTTGGTACAAAATTTTGATGTGTAGATATATTTTCCTCCATGTCCAAGAAGGTCTAGGAAGTTTTCTTTTAGTATGTCTTTAAATATTGTTCTTTTAGTCAATTGTTTTAAATTGTTATCTTTCTATAACAAAAATACTGTTCTTGAATACTGTTTTTGAGATTCTGTCCTCTGCTTTTAACTTTGAAAAAAATATGTTTAAAGGTGCATTCAAGTTTCCTTTTCTGTTTTTATAAAATCTTACAACACCATTTCATTGCAGTTTATAAGCTTACTGTTTATTTCATAAGAAAATATATTTAATATCTGGAGTGTAGAAACTCTATACTGTCTAATTTTTTAAAGTATATATCCTATGGTAATTTACTTTTCAAAACAAATTCTTATTTTATTTCTTGTATACAGCACCTTTGCATTTTTTTATTAATTTATCTGCTCTTGCCAGTTGCCCATTGAAAAGGACACTTCTGTTCTGGTCAACTATTATCCAGGTATTTGAGATTAATTCTTTGTTCACTGTAGAGCAAAAAAAAAAATATTTAGAATTCCTATTCTCCTTCTTAGGTAGAGTGTGTGAATAATTCAGGTTTATACCTCTAGATTTCTAGTAGGTTGAGTTTCTTTTTAAGATTTTATTTATTTATGCATACAAGAGCTGCGTTACAGCATAGAGGCATGAGGGAAGTAGGGAGAGGATCCACCAGAGGCAGAGTGGGGAGCAGAACAGGCAGATTGACTGAAATACTCTGCGGAGGAGAGCAGTGGGCAAGGCAGGAGAGGTCTGCTGTGCCATGTGGGTCCCCTCCCTGGTCAGGGATAGAACATGCACTGCAGTGTCTGTGGAAGCCCCACAGTGAGGTGCTCAACTCTTATACCATCAGAGAGGTCCTCAGCAGGTTGGTTTTTTTTTTTAAAGATTTATTTACTTATGCATACAAGCACTGGGGCACAGACCAGAGGTGTGAGGGGTGAGAGGATTCACCACAGACAGAGCAGGGAGCAGAACAGGCAGATGGACTGAAATACACTGCTGAGGGGAGCAGTGGGCAAGGCAGGAGAGGTCTGCTGCGCCATGTGGGTCCCCTCCCTGGTCGGCAGTAGGGATCGAACTCGTGCTGTAGTGGCTGAGGTTTGCTTCATAGTGTGTTGCTTAACCCACTGCGCCACCAGGGAGGCCCCAGCAGGTTGAGTTTTAAGGGCAGAAAATAAGCAATGTAAATTTTGAAGAAGGAAGTTGCTCTTTGCAACTCTGTCTCAAAGTTTGTAACTGGTAAAATTTACATATGGGGTGTGTGAAATTTTCCATGTCTGGTTTCTTTTTTGGTACAGATTTTGCTCTGTTATTTTATAGTAATCTTTAATTCTTCACTGATATTACTTTTTGCTTCTTCTAATCCTCCCTCATTAGAAGAAGGTCCCTTCATTTTAGCACGTTTTAATGCAATGTTTCAGGAATTATGCTATAGAGAGACTGGATCAAGAAATAGTTCTATTGCTTTCAGATTTTTCTTTGGATGTTTCTGTGTCTGGACTGCCAGTGTTGATAGAACTACCGCATAAAGGAATGTACTCGGGATGTCTGACCTTATCTCTCTTGCTTATCCTTGTAGTTACCTCAATATGAGGTATAGTAGGTTCTTGAATAATGTAGCTTCATTCAGTGTTTATACATATATACATAAATGTATAAACACACATCATATGTATATGTATAACAATGACTAGAAGAATAAAATCAACTCCCTGCTGCAGCCACTGTCTTCTCCCACTGTGCAATGGTTTTCTCTGGGCACTGGTTCACCTGCCACATTACAAATATGTGCATGTTAGTATGTTAGGATCATTGGCAGGTCTAAACTGTCAGAGAGAGAGAGTGAGAGCAAGCACAAGAGCAAGAGCAAGAGGACAAAATGATGGAATGGTGTCCTATCAAGGATTGGTTCCTGCCTTGTGCCCTGAGCTGTAGGATAGGCTCCTGCAACCAGAGGGACTGAATTGAAATGAGCGTATGTAAAATACATGCAAGACTGAATGAAAGGAAGTGGTTTGGATCTTTGTTTAGAAGTTTGGAGATGTTTTAGTAACCAGAAATGCGCTGTAGGAACTAAAGTCTTTTTGACATCAACTAGTTGTGGCAAAATTATTTTTTATTATATTTCACTTTGCTTAAAGTTGTATTTTTCAAGAACCTAATGAAAAAGTTAGGCGAGGACTTAATATATTGGTGAGGGCAAAATGGCTTCCTTTAACTCTTTTCTCTTTCTCCAAAAGCAGCAAATATCATCTATGTATGATAAAATTCTCTAAATGTGTGGGGCTTAGTTTGGGTCCTAGTTTTAGATCATGACTTTTTACTCTCAAACTTCTACACTTTTGTGTTCTTTTATTCTTGTGTGTGTGTGTGTGTGTGTGTGTGTGTGTGTCTGTTTTGTGTGTTTTGGGGGGTGGGTGGATATAGTAAGCTAGAAGGCTCTGCCACATTGTTCTTGGAAGTATCCCTGGAACTCTTTTGGACTGGGTACACTGTGTCTGTGAAAGATGAATGGCAACAGCCTTAAACATTTGTATTGGAAACTGTTTACTGGAAATGGAAATTATAGTGATATAACAGTGAGATGAGACCACCTCAATCTCTTCACATAGAGATAGCTTTTTGGAAACTGAGATTTTATTATGAGGTAATAATTAAATCACTGCTCTGTGCATTTTTTCCAACCCATGAAATGACCATGCAATATGTCAACTTTTTCCAGGAAGTCACCATGAAACCAGCACAAAATTTCCATCAAAAATGGACCACTGTTGAGATTAGAACTAGGATTGCTGAAGGCATAGTATCTGTGCTGCTCTAATTAAATGTTTCTTGTTGGAAGAAAAAAGATTTTATTACTTTTTTATAACTAATTTTATGACTGTGTGGCTTGGTTTTTGGAGATGAAGTGAGAAATATGGTCCTATAAGGTCTTGTTGCACTTTTATTTAGGATCTTACGACTATAAGTAAAGAGACCTTTAATAAGTCTTAATTTAAGGGACACAACCTGCCATATATATTTATAATCCAATATGACTTGTCTGTTTTTACTTCCCCCACACAATCTGTTTTATCCAATATGGGCTTCCTTTAGCATTCCCACACTCGAAACCTACAACTCCCATGGTTAGGTATGTTTGCACTTTTCATTGAGTGTTAAGACAGACATATAAAGTTAAGAAACTGTAGAATATCTAGCTTGACCAATCATGCTAAGCAATCTATATGTCTATTGCTTCATTTGTCTTTATTTTTTAATTTTAATATAATTTATTTATATTTTACATCATTGTTCATTTTTGTACAATGTTAGCTTTCTCCTCTAAGGTGTAGTTCCCATAGAATTCCTACCACCAATTCACCTGTGTACCATCACCATAGTAATTCAGTTAGAAGCACAAATGTAAAACTAAGTCTTCAGTGTTATAGACTATCCAGGGGATATTTATATTTAAGTTTTTAAACCTAGTTATATTTAAATTTTGAAGGAAAATACTTATCTTAATGGGTATTGGTAATCTATACACATTGGTAATAGTATTCAGTTATTTAAATTTGCTTAATAATTAAAAAATCATCCGGGCACAAATAATATACACAACAAGTATTTAAGAAAAATATTTATTTTACAGAGAAAATACTCACTTTGTATTGTGAGGTGAAAATCAAATTTAAAAAAATGTAGAGGAGTTTTTGACATTCCTTTCAATGTGAATTGATAAAATCTGGGAGAATATAAACCAAGTTAATGATTTTTCACTGGGAGATGGACTTACAGGTAATTTTATGCCTTTCTTCTTTCTTTTTATTTGTATTTTTTATTTTTTTCTACATAAACATGTATTACCTATGCCCTAAGTGGAAAATGAATATATAATACATATATTTTAAAGCATTTTTAATTTAACTGTACTTGCTGGTAGCAATTTCATATCATTTGGCTTGGCTCACTGAGTTTCTCAAGTGATACCAGGCTGTTTATATTAGAGAGTACTACAAATTGGATAACCAAAAATCTCCTAGAGAGAGCTCATAAAATGACATGGTTGGATGGAAACCTGAACAGATGGGCTAACTCTACCATGTGCTGTATTAACCCTGCTGTTCTTAGACTTGTGGCCAATAACACATTGAAAGAGTACAATTCTAAAAATAAGTTTGTGAAATGGAAGATGTTTAAGCAATTTAATCTATGAGTTGGGACTTGGTGGACAGGCACTTGTTGAAATGTTTTGCTCTTATTAAGACCATCTTTTTTTGTGACTATAAAAATACTTGAGCTTCAGAGGAGTCCTTGAAAGATAACCTCTAATGGGGGAAGAGGGAGCAGCAACATAGCATGTTTCTAAGCAGCTTGACAGGAGTCAGTATATTACATTGAAACTAGTGCAAGTTGTGCCTCATTATCTATATGATGATGATAATCAAAGGGAGAGTGGAGTTGTAATTGGCTAAATAAAAAGAATAGGGTCATTTCCTAATCTTCTCTATGTTCCTATCGCAGGTTGGAAATCAGTGGCAAAAACACACATGGTACTTTGCAAAAAAAAAAAAATAATAATAAAATAAATGTTATCTATAGAGAGAATAGAGTCTACTCTCAAATAATCTACCTGATTTATACATCAGGAAAAAAAAGAGTTTAAAGAAATTGTCATAATCTAAAATAAAGTCAGAAGAGTACAAACCTACACCTTCTGGAAATATTTTTAAATAACTCTAGTTGGTGGTTCATTAAATGTCAACAGAGATCTAAAGGATCACTTAGTAGTACTACGTAGAAGTAAGGCAAGTAATACCATTTTGAGCAGGGAGCTTGATAACTGTGTTATTCAAAACCTTGCTTTTTTTGTCACAAATCTAATGAGGTTTAGAACTTTGAAGAAACACTGCTTATGCTATATGAGACAGCATCCTCTTATAAAAATAAAAGAAAGCTAAATAGATAAAATCTGCAGGTTTTCCCAATAATCTGATTCTATAAAAAGCATACATTTTTAGAATTAGTTATTTTAAATTGATTGCTTAGAAGGAGTTGTCCCATAGAGGATGAAGGGGTAATCATATAATATCCTTCAGCCTGTTTCTTAAAGGCATTTTACAAACTTAATATTCTCCTGGATAAAATAGAGTGAATTGAGGAGATTAATTTGCAGAGTCTCTTATTTGAAGTGTATTTAAAGAAATCTCCCTTCTTTCAGTCACTCTTTGTGTTAGTCATGGCTGCAGACCTGTTTGGGGCTCAAGTCCCAAACTCTGATTAATGATTCAACTCTATCCAACCCACTTCTGCTTTTCCCTGCCAGAAATCAGTCTATCTCTAAGTGACTAATTTAATATTGCTTTGGAGAAAAACCAGCAAGGAATTTCTGAAATGTATTTAAAGACTAAACTCTTCATTTAACCCAAATTAAAAAGCAGAAGCATACCCATATTAGGATAAAACAATAACAGAAACTAACTCTTAAAGGAGTTGATTTGAAAAGCAGTAGATTTCAGACTGTTCTTAGAAACTATATTTAGATGATCTAATACACTTGAAGTCTAGGATTCTAAAGAATTTCAAGACTTGCTATTTTATGAATATAGAATTTACTTGGTTGCTGGAAAACTTATTGACTTAATTAAAGTAATCCACATGTAGATAAAAACAGCAAAGTATATGGTATTAATAATATTCAATTCATTGTTTAAAGAACTAATAAATAACATTTAATGAATGCTTATGAAGCAAGAGAGAGCAAATGGAAAAATAACTGAGAAATAAAATGATCTTTGGAAAGATAATTGAAATGATGAGAATTTATTGGTATCAAAAATAGAAGAGATGGTATCATAGGGCTTACACAAGGAAAACTCACTGAAGATCAGAGAAGGCCTATCAGTGACATGCTAAGTAAGGAAATTCTGGGTTTTATTATATACGTCAATATAATAAAGAATTTTATTGATTTGTAAGTTGGAATAGATATAGTATATGAAAGAAATAAAAATATTCCCCTGGAATATGTTGGTAATGTTAGTGAGAGATGCAAGTGAGGTTTGTAGATCACAGATGAAGATTCTTGCTAGAAGAAATTTCTAGCAGAAAAGTGACAAATCTTTCCAGAAAGAAGTAAACCTAAACCAGCACTGAAAACTAGCAAAATTAAGAATTTCCCTACAAAATATATATACTTTTTATAGTTTAAAAGAAGGAAAAACTAGTGGGTTTATGATTAGACAATCCACAATAAAAAGATAGAACATAACTAAAATGGGGAAATCATAAAACAGGGGAAGGTGATTAATACTTGCCTCTAGAATAAGCTAATAGATTCAACAAATTGAAATCAGTAAGATAAACAACCTGAACAATACAGCTATGAGGGAACATCCTAAATTTAATTGGGGCATACCTAAATTCCCAGTTATTTTATTCATTTGTTGACTACAAACCACATTTTCCAGTCCTGTTGTCCTATTGTCTAGTAGTTTTAAATTAAATTTCTGGGTAAAGTGACTTTCCTGACATATTTATTTCAAACATTTTATTCAGCTGTTACTTTGTTTAGCAGTAACTCTGAGGCTAAGGTTGAGAATGCTACCTTTGATGGAAAGGAGTAATAGGATTATAATTTTACTTCTAGTATTTAGTAGAGAGGTACATTTTTAAACTCTTCTAACTATTTCTGTCTTCTACTTCTGAATATTAGTTACCTTTTCCTGAAATTTTGCACGTGCTAAGAACTTTGCATGCAATGGTCAAATTCCACAACCACTATTTATAAATTAAACAATTAAGCGTTAGGAGGATTAAGTGACTTTGAGTTACAAGGAAAAGTTAAAGTGGATACTCATGTTCAGTCAACTTGATACTGAAGTACCTGTTATGTGTACCTCACTTGGTTCTATCATTATACCCAAACTTTGGAAAGAATAGAAGGCAGACTTGGAAAATTTGACATCTTGTAATAGAGTTCATCGGAAAGATTAATGCATTGGAAATAAAAAATAAAGTAAAATTTTTAGTTTCAAGAGTTTGAACAGTATTGTCCACAATGGGATCTAATGTAGACTGTGAAGTGGTCACAATTCAATTTAAGTTCTTACTTTTCCGTTTAGGATTTTATTTTTTTCCCCACCAGCCCTATGCATTAGCTCCCTGGGAACTGCTAAAATGGAAAGTGACCAAGAATTTGGATGTTAATTTCTTAATAACATAATATGTTTTAGTTTATAAAATTTATGAAGTCATAAATCATTCAAAATCCCAAAGGGGAAGCCCAAATTCTGAGGGGGTTATATTAGGGTAGAGGACTTTTTCCAGAAATTCGTAAATCCTGCCATGGAGGCAATCAGTTGGATAAACACTTTGACTCAGTTCTTAGGCTGCACACAAGGCATCTTTTTTCACTCTTGAAACCCTTCAAACCTTGTGAGTGTTTTTTTTTTTTTTCCCGAGAGTACATCCTCTCTACAAATTTTAAAAAATGAATTGCTGTGTGTCTATGTCCTCTTTAAAAGTATTTTCAGTTGATGGAGTGACCCAGGAGAAGAGGTAAAAGCTTTCAACTTTCACATCAATGAAACTAGGAAAATGAAAGGTTTTTCAAGCAGACAATTTCTATACAGGTCCCTTAGCAATTAAAGGATGGTCGAGGAAATACAATTATAAAACAGAAATTATTTACTCTCTATCATATCGCGTGAAACTCAGTATCTTAAAATTTCTTGCAAACACTTCAATTTATATAAATATGCAACAACAATAACAACATTTATAATTTATTTAAAGTTTCCCTCAAAATGTTTGTCCTCATTATCAGTGCTTTATTCTTTCTGAATGGTTAGATTATCTACAAATATTTGTTTGTAATAAATATGGATGAAATAGAGACACGTTCTATAATTTTTTTAAAATTTAGTTTTTGTTTTTAATATGATAATTTTTAGTTTTACAAACCTACATGTTTGTTTCATTATCCTGCCAAGACTCTATAGGAAAAGACTTTAACCTTAAATGATGAGCAGAGTATCAGTGGCAAATTACCAAAGACATTTATTTTTATTATTCTATATTTCTTCAGTCTTCCTGAATCCTACACCTGTAAGGAATATTTTATACATAAATTTTGGAGTCATTTGGGGACTCCCTCAAATCTCACATTTATTGGCTGTGAATTGTACCCCATTATGTGCTACACTGCACTTTATTTCCTACATTTGGCACTTTTAGTGATAATTCCTCCAAACAGACACAGGGAACCATGGTTGGTATTCTTTAAAGGGAACAAATAGATGAGCTAATTGTTTTAAATGCCTCCAATGCGATAAGTGGCAGGAAGCTGGAATCGATCATCTAATTACCCATTTGCTATTTGAGAGAAGAGAAAAAAAAACAGCCATAATTAATGTTTAGAGAATGTAAAATTTGTTATCTTAAATCAAGGTAAAATATAATAATCACATTGAAGTCTTATTACAGACAAATACAAATTATTTGCTAGATGGTTGGGAACTGATTGCTTAGTATTTTAGCTAGTTGAGTGCTGACATCTGTGATATGGTATTACCAAAGAATTAGTCTTGAATTTAGTTGTGATTTATATGCATATTCATTTATAGAACTTTGGACACCATTCCCTTCATGTCAAGAGAAAATGACTATAGAGTCCTCAGTCCAGGACCAGCCACTCATCCATAAAACATGCAACTTACTTGCCAGGAAAGAGCAATGGCAAAGGAAGCTTTAACATTAGTTAAAAAAAAATTATGGAATTGTCCTAAGGGATATATACAAGGGAAGTATCTACAAGATATACAAAAGCTTGTGAAACAACATGCTATGGTTCATGTCCTGTTTATTCCATGAATAGTCTTACAGTGTTCAATTCAGGGGAAAGAGAAAAGATGTCATAGGCTGGGAAGAAATTTAGAAGGGAAATTTGTATATGTATGCTTTGTCACCTCTTACTTTTTGCCAAAAGCAAGACAAATAGGCTTTTGTACTCACATTTGACATTGCATCTCAACATGGACTAATACAGCCTATAAATAATAGAGGGATCATGTAACACACACAAAAAAGCTCTGTTCTTTTGATTGATAAAGGAATACAGGTTATTAATGTCTCTGTATAAGGGCAGCCTCAGACAAACTGGAATGTATGAACACAGTAACCAGGACATTACATTAGTATTTGGAGCTGTAATGAAATATTTGTCTATTCCTGTTATCTTATACATACTTTCAAGGATGAATTTTAGAACTGTTCAGAGGATGGGTATAGTAGAATGGATTCTGAAATTTAGAAATGTTGGGTTCAGTCATCTGTTGGTCTCTTTCTACTTGGGAAAGAGCTGACTTGATATTTTAGCATACTAAGACTTAAAGAGTGGAAAGATAAACTAGAGAATGGAACGGAATGAAGAATGGAATGGGTGATGGGAAAGACCTCTAGTAGTTATGATACAACTGATAGTGTAAATGTAGGACTGCTTAACTAGGTCTTAGTCAGCAGGATGTGATATTAATGGGGATAAGTTTCCTTTGTATAGACAGAACGAGCTCACTCGGCAACTTCACTGGTGGGAGCATCTGGCTTTTGCAATCCACCTGCAAGGTAGCAAAGCTCTCAAACTGGCTATGGCGATGGCAGACAGAATTTGGGATTAGTGGAGTTTGGGGCTTAATACAAAAACCTAGACAGGCTTACCCAGCACTTAAAATTGCAACTGAAGTTTTAAGTCTAGCGGAAAACAACTCTTGTGAAATGACTAGGAATGGTAGAGGCAAAGGTCCATTTGTAATGCTAGGACAATTTGTAATCCTAGGACACTTCTGCATCCTTTCTAATGTGATGGTGGGAAATTGTCATGTTTTTAAAGTTGTCTTGAAGGTGTGGGAAAAACATGATAGGCTTAGGTGTCCTGTTGACATTCTAGAAACCTTGGAAATTTAGGACACAAGAAATTTATATTGAGATACTTTAATTTTGGAGGTTCTGAAAAATCTAATTTTCTTGGTAGTGATAGACCCAAAGGGAAATTGCAACCAAATAGGACACTGAAGGTGTCTGGTTCATCTCAGGCCAGTAAGCATTTGGAGAATGTAGGAGGAAGACAGGTTTTACATTTACTTTGGGACTTTAATTTCTTCTTTGTAACATCAAAATAAGTATCACTAAAATATAATAAATTTAATTATTTTCCTGAGGAAGATAATTTGTCTGGCAATGTTGCTATAAGATGGATTGAACAAGTTGTAAAATCAATGGAAGATGCCAAGAGGTTATCGATAAGGAAGCTGGTAGTTTTCATTTTGGGCCAATTTGTTTTCAGAAAAAGTACAGAAAAATCATTAATGTATTATGTAAACACAAACAAAGTAAAGCAGACTGTCTAAAAATTAAATAGAACACAAAATACTGAAAGATAAACACTATTGCTGAAAAACTTTGAAAATATGCTACCAACCTAGGATTTATAAGAGTGGTTTCTCCTTTATATGAATATTTTTAAAGAATTATAAATTTAAAAAAAGAATTTCTAAAACTCTACAAAGTCACATTGAGAAACAGAAAAGATTGTTTCCTGCCCCACACCTAATTCTTGACAAATAGGCAAAAAACACCTAAAAGAATGTATATTTGTAATTCCATCTAATTTTCAAAACTTTTCTTTCATTGTAGTAAGAATAATTAATCTGATATTCTTTTTACAAATTTATAAATGCACAGTATATTACATTTTGACCACAGGTACAATATTGTATAAAGTAGTTTCCTAGAGCGCATTTATCTTAATTAAAATTTTATTCTGATCTATTAAGTCCTCATTTCTTCCTACACTCAGTCCCTGGCAAATACAATTCCATTACTTGATTCTATGAATTTAACTATTTTAGCTTATATAAGTTGAATCATGCAATATTTGTCCTTCTGTCACTAATTTATTTTACTTGGCATGCCATCATCAAGATTCACTCACATTGCATATTGCAGAATTTTGTTCTTTGTAAAGGCCAAATGGTATTCTGTTGTGTGTTTATAAACCTTATCTTTATATTTATCCATTGCTTGACATCTATATTGTTCCATATCTTAGTTCTCATGAAGTGCTACAAAAATATGGGAGTGCATATGTCTTTTTGATAATGAGTTTTCATTTTGGGGGGATATAAACACAGAAAGATTACTGGTATTTTATTTTTAACTTTTTGATGAAGCTTTATATTGTTCTCCATAATATCTAACAAGCGAGCAATCCCACCGATAGTACACCAGTTTTCCAATTTCTCTGCATCTTCACTGACACTGTTATCTTTCATTTCATTGATGATAGTCATTCTTACAAGTGTGAAGTGACACCTAATCTAATCATAGTTTTGATTTGCATTCCCCTGATAATTAATGATGTTGAGCTTATTTTCATGTACCTATTGTTCTTTGGATGACATCTTCAGAAAAATGTCTACTTAGTTCCTTTACCAAATTTTCATTTGGAATTTTTTTGTTATTGAGTTGTTTGAGTTCTTTATAAATTTTGAATATTAAAACCTTATCAGATACATTGATACATTGTTTGAATTATTTTTCTCCTATTTCTTTTTTTTTTTTTTGCTATGCAGAAACATTTAAGTGTGATGTTGACCCACTTGTTGACTTTTTTCCCCCTTATGTTACTTATACTTCTGGTGTCAAATTCAAAAACCATTGTTAAGACCAATGTCAAAGGTCTATGTTTTCATCCAGGATTTTTGCAGTTAATTTCCTATATTTAAGTTTTTTTTTTCCATTTCAAAATAATTTGTGAGTGGTGTAAGATAGGGGCCCACGTTATTTTCTGCACATGGTTATCCAGTTTTCTCAATACCATTTTTTGAAATGACTATCATTTCCTCAATGCTTGTTCTTGGCTCCCTTGTCAAAGATTAGTTTATTGGAGGGGGTTAATTCTGAGATCTTCATTTTATATCATTGGTTTTTGTATCTATTTTTAAGCCAGTACCATACTGCTTTAGTTATTATAACTTTGCAGTATAATTTGAAAACAGAAATTGTGATGCCCCCAACTTTGTTCTTTCTCTTGCCTTGGGATTTTGTGTGATTTCATGCCAATTTTAGGATTGTCTTTTCTACTTCTGTGAAAAATGCCATTGGAATTTTGACAGATTTTGTTCAACCTGTTGATAACTTTATATAGCATAGACATTTTAACAACATTAAATCTCACTCTTGAACATGGATGTCCTTCCATTTGTTGTTGTCTTCATTTTTTCAAGAAAGTCTTATAGTTTGATAAGTTGGATAGATTTTTTTATGTCCATAATTAAATTTATTCATAGGAATTTTATTCCTTTAGGAATTTTATACTTCTTGAATTGGATAATTTTATTTCTTTTCAGATGTTTCATTGTTAGAACATAGGAAAGCAACTTATTTGCGTGTATTATTTTATATCAGCAACATTACTGAAGCTGTTGATTAGGCCCAATAGTTTTTTAGTTGATGTTTGGGATTTTCAAAATATAATCTCAAATCATTAGTAAATGGTGATAATTTCTTTTCTTGTTTTTCAAGGTAGATGGGTTTTTGTTGCTTTATCTTACATGATTTCTTTATCTAGGATTTCTATATATGTTGAATAAGAGTGGGGGAAGTGTGTATTTGTGTGTTATTCCTAATCTTCAATAAAGTTTTTGATTTTTCTCCTTTGAGAATAATTGTTAGTAGTGGACTTCTTATATATAACCTTTATTATGTTCTTTCTATACCCAATCTGTTGATGAAAGTATGTTTTTTTTTTTTAATTATGAAGGTATTTTTTTCAAATGCTTTTTCTGCATCTAATTGGGTGATTGTATTATTTGTCTCATTCAATTAATGTGGTACATCACATTTATGGATTTGCATGTGTTGAAACATCTTGCTTCCTGAGGATAGATCCTTCTTTATTATATTGTGTAATCCTTTTAATGGGTTCTTGAATTTGGTTTGCTAACATTTTGTTGAGAATTTTGCATCTAAGTTTATCAGAGATAGTGGTCTATTTTTTGTTTTTTTCTTATTGCTTGAAGTAGCCAGTATTTTCTTAACTAATCTTTCATGTTTTCCTTGATTCTTACAAGTCATCAGGCTGGTTATTAGGAGCCATTCTTTAATACCCTGGAAGGTGTAACTATAGTCAAGTTTGTGATTACTTTCCCGCCACTAACCTTGGCTTATTTTCTGAGCAAGCTCCCTGTCTGTTAGTGCACCCTTTTGTGGATGTACATGAGAACATGTGCATGAGCTTGCAGCAGAGTGGTGGAAAGTGTAGTGTTAGCATTTGAGGATTTGGGCATGTCTCCCAATGTGGAGATCCTTAAGTGGGTTACTCCCAGAGGTGTGTGGGTGGCCTTCTTGTTGAAGTACTTAATGATATAGCAGAAACCATAGTTTTAAAATGCATTTGAGAATTTGGGCATGTCTCCAAATATGGAGATCCTTAGTGGGTTACTCCAAGAAGTTTGTGGGTGACCTTCTTGTTGAAGTACTTAAAGATATAGGGGGAACCATATTTTTTAAATGCTACTTGATTCTTAGCTGTTTGCTTCCCTTTCTCTTTCCTCCCTCCAGTAACAGCAGTTTCCTCAGAATCAGGGCACTGCTGGAGAGTTTTCTCCAGCCATGGCTCACAAGGCTAGATTAGCTGGTCATTCACTCCACAGGAAATAGCCATTTCCTCGACAGGAAATAGCCCTGTACAGAGTCTCTCACAGAGAAGGAGGGAACAGGTTTGGTAGAGTTCTTTCTTATTTCTGTGTCTAACCTCACCTCTATCCCGCTCTGCTATGTTGTAATCTCTTCTTAAGTAGATTGGATGTTTAAAAATTCTTTCTTGTCCACACTAATCTTCCCAGGTCAACACTCTCCAGATTTTTTCAATGGCCAGGGAGAGTTGGGATAGGTCAGGTTCTCTGACTCCCTTAGATTTGCAGCATGAAAGAATCCTTCCAATTTCCTTGGTGTAGGATTCTGAGGTACTTTCATTCATGTATGGATGTCTAGTTTAAAGAGGGAAGAGAATGGAGGACTGTCTTAAAACTGCTGTGATGCAGATTTCATTCATCTTTGACAATCTGATTATGTCTTGGTGTAGATTTCTTTAGTTTAATCTTATTTGATGCTTTCAGGAGCTCTTGGTTTTGGACATCCATTTCCTTTCCCAGATTTGGTAAGTTTTCAGCCATTATTTCTTCATATAAACTTTCTGGTCCTCTCTCTCCCTTTCTCCCACTCCCTTCTCCTTCTGGAACTTCCATAATACCTATTTTGGTGATAGAGAATTATATTCTACTAGCTACTTATAATTTCTTTACTTTTTCATTCTCATTTCTCATTAAAGTATTTCTAGTGATCAGTCTTCAAGTTCTCTTGTTAGAGTCAGAGTTTATGTCTAAACTTAGCTGACTGAAACTTGAAAAACGACCTACAGGCCTTATCTAGTAGGTCAGCTGGTCCCATACCTTAGGCTCTCTTGGGCAGTTAAGGGCAGGGCGGATGAAACAAGAATGTTACCTTAGTATCTACTAGGTTAGCTGATCCCAAACCTTAGGCTCTCCTGGACAGTTAAGGGCAGGGTTATGAAACAAGAATGTTATCTTAGAATGTGCACCCAGGTATAGGGCAGAAGCCTGAGCCCGCCAAAAGTGGATCTCCTGTAAGTTTAAAAATTTGAAACTTGTCTCTCTTTAAAGCTATTTGCTGTGCTCATTGCGCGGGCTTTGA
>JAGFMF010012304.1:110496-145117 GCA_019455555.1 Galemys pyrenaicus
TTTTGTATGTTTGTCTTAATGCGGCGGATGGCAGAACCCATTCAGAGAGGGCAGGCTTGGGGGTTCTGGGTGCTCCTCTCCCTGCCCTGTAACAGTTTTCAAAATTTAGTAGATTTACAAAAATAATACAATTTTTAAGGTATATTTTAAAGGCTTAGGGAAGAAAATATACTTTTAAATTTGCAACTTTATATAATTATATTTCAATGTAAAATAGTCAAAAATCCTTTTTTGTCGTTGCTATGCTTTAAGGTTACTCAGAAGGGTATATAAAAAAAAATCCATGTAGGTAGTGAGAGAAGAACAAACACTTTGAAATTTTTTAAGTACAAGATAATGATGCACTGGGTGTCCCAATGTTAGCTGATAGTCAAATCTTACAGACAGTAAAACTGGAGGTTTAGAGACAGTTCACTGTAGTCAGAATGATTCTCGTAGAACTCAATTAAAATGTATTAAATGATCTTCAGCTTTATCCTCATGAGTTGAGTTGAATATGTCTTTAAAATTTGCAAAATGTAGAGGTGATAACGAGACAGAGGTCACTTATCATTAGTGCTTTGTTTAAAGATAAGAAATGTTCTTTCCTGTGAAAGTTTCTGAAAATATTGTCCTTCCTTTAATGTGAAGACGTCAGTGTGTTTTATTGATTTATGTTTTTGTATTTATTGTTCGTTAAGTGTGAAAATGTGCCCCTTTGACTGAACAACATTTCTTGCTCAGTATTGAAAAATGACCTCATTCCTTTTTAAGTATTAGTCACATTTTAATGGGGACATATTCAACGTTTGTACAAGAACTCCCGAATCTTCTGAAAGCATTATCATCACACATGGGTGAATTTCAATTACCAGTGGTGCCGCCACTTCAGTGTTCTTATATTATGATCACAGATGAAGGTGAGTTTTAGATGGTCAGTGACTAAAGGCATTAAAACAGCTTACATGGTTTTCTTTCTTTTTGTATCTTTTTTACTCTTAATTGTTGCTGTTCCTAATACACAGATGTGTTATTTCAAAATATGCCCAGCTTTGAAAATGTAAGCTCATTCCCTAAGTGACTAAGTTAATGCATCATCACTGCTTCCTATTTGGTACATGAAGAACAAATAAAACCAGGGCTTGAAGTTAAATCTCAGGGAAGAGAAATAGATTTAGCTCTTCAGTGCAAAGAAGAAAAAGTAAGGGTTGCAAACAAAACAAAAAGAACTCCTGAGTTATACTTGGGAAATGACTGTCGGAGAAGCAGAAATTTTTAAGTTTTGTACTGAAGATGGTCATACAGAATATGCTTTTGCTTTTTCCATTTAGGCAGTATAAAGCTAAAGAAGGTTTTAAATGTTATGCCAAGCATAGCAGGTGAAGCAGATCAAAGAAAGACTTTACAGTCCATTAGGTTGCTCTTAAGACCCCTCACTTTACTTACCTGAAAAATTATTTTTTCCACTGTAAACAAGAGGAAAAACATCTACCTTACAATGGTGATGTGTAAGATACTGATCACAGTGCTGATCCAGAGGAGATTGTTCTGGATGTTAATGAAAGAAGTTAAAATCTGCTCAGGCAAGTAAGAAGCCACAAACTCTACCATGAAGTTCATTTCCCTATTCTCTGATTCAGGTACAATGAGCCTGTTCTCCGGGTTGTAGTGAGCATTAAATCACAGCACACAGAATAATGCTGCACAGAGCCTTGTCGATCATGGACACTAAATGAAGCTTTTTCTTCTTTCTCTTCACATATGTATTTGGGCATGTTTTTGTATTTGTTTGTGCTTTGGTAATTGTCTTTTAAATTTATGAAACATTGTAAGAGTATCTTAAATAATATTTTCTAAAGTAAAGTAAAACAATATTTTCTAAAGAGCTGGCCTAATAACGAACAGTTTATAGCCTGTCAGAAGTTATACTAGATATTAAGTATTTCAAGATATTCCTGTTATATGGGGGAAACAATTACATCAGTAGAACGAAAGAATAAAGACTAGAGGGAAAATACAAGCTATCATCAGTCAATTAACAGAAACTCCAAGATAGGCAACATGATCTGGAGGAAAGAGTTATTGACTGCAAACTTTTAAAAAAGCCACTGAGATGACATGTTGCTCAGCAAAGCCACATTGATGAGTCCTGTTGCAGCAAGGGAGAATGCCTGTAACAATTTTGGTAGTGACAGATTGGGTATATGTAATAAATTTAAGGATTTTGGGTCTCCCTGGTGGCACAGTGGGTTAAGCAACGGACTATGATAGTTCACTATGAAGCAAACCACAGCCATTCTAGCACCAGTTCAATCCCTGCCCCCGGCCAGGTAGGGGATCCACATGGTGCAGCAGACCTCTCCTACCTTGCCCGCTGCTCCCCTCAGCAGTATATTTTGGTCTATCTGCCTGTTATGCTCCCCACTCTGTCTCTGCTAAACCCTCTCACCTCCCACGCCTCTGGCCTGTCCCCCAGCTCTCGTATGCATAAATAAATAAATCTTTAAAAAGAAGGATCTAAGGATTTGTCTGATTGTGGATATAACACAATAACACTCAGAAGAAAGACAGAACTTTTTGTGACTTCAAGCTGCAAATGAGAAGACTGCCAGGCAGGACCACATATACACCTGAATATAAAGTAATATCAAACTGTATCTATAGGATACAGATTAAGTAAAGCAAAAAGAAAGTGTATAGCTATGGTCTGTGGATTTTGTTCCTGGTGGCTTAGTTGATTTAGATCATTTCCTGGAGCGCAGGGCATAGAGATTGTCTCTAGTTGGCTGGTACCTAGCACTGTGTTTAGTGGCTAGGAGCGTGAGAGCCTCATAAGGTAAGTTGTTGGGGTTCAGACTTCCTTGTCCAAGAAGGAAAAGTGAAATATCCAAGGATTCAAAACTGGTCAAGACAGCATTTGAAACAAAACAAAACAAGGCAAAGCAAAGCTATATTCCAGAAGAATATCAAGAAAGTAATTTATCCTGTATTGGATTCTAGACTCACAGGATTTAAGGTGACTACTTTATTGTGAACTGACTTGTATTAAGAAAAGTTTATCACATGCTATTTTAATATTGGGAGACCACAGAGAGGTGATGATCCTGAAACACATCTTGTCAAATCAACTGTTGCTTGCTAAGTGAACTGTTTGCCTAGGTGAACAATCTTGCCTCTTTAGAAGGGGGCTGTTTTTCTAAAGAAGGAAACTCTTTATCTGAATACATTAGTTATCTGAAATAAACTGAAACAGACAGTGAAGTCTTTATCAGTTCCAAGTCATATTCTTAGACTAAAATTTGTTGGAAAAAATAGAAAAGACATATTGACACAGGGATTCATCCTGAAATCAGGTGCATGAGTTCTTATAGGAAACAAAATGTCTTGGCTCCTTTTACTCCAGGATTAATATAGAGAGACTACTAATTCACATAAAATAATTGGAAATCCACAAAGAAATAATACATGTACTTATGTTAGGAAAATACATTTAAATATTCAGTATTTACATACATTAGTTTATGCATTCATAACAGATAAACCTAGAGGTTTTAAAGAAGAGATGAGGCAGTGTATAATTGAAAAAGAATTGAAATGAGAGAAAGGAAGTAGATATCAAATGTTTTTTCCCTTTCAAATATCCCCCTTTTATTCAATATTATATTGGATTACCCATTTGTTGCTTTTTGTACATGTCAATTATTATTGTGTCCCAATATTTTCTTTCTTTTTTCTTTTTATTGAATTATTTATACATATTTCATATCAATTGTAGTTCCCATGGAGTTACCACTACCATTTCACCAGTGCACCATCACCTCAGTCCCTTCTGCTCTTTCTGCCCTCATCCCAGTCCCTCCCCTCCACCCCCATGGTGCCTTTGAATTATCTTTGTCTTTTGGTTCTTGTATTTTTTTTTGGATTGTTGTTCTTTTCCTTGAGCCCTGTTTTTTGTTTGTTTTTTATACTTCTCTGACTAGTGAAACCATCTGATATTTTTCTCTTGCCTTTTGACTTATTTCACTGAGCATAATTCCTTCTAGCTCCATCCATGTTTCTACAAATGCCTCTAGTTTACCTTTCTTAATTGCTGAATAGTATTCCATTGTGTATATTACCACATCTTCCTGATCCAGTCTTCTATTTTTGGGCATTTGGGTTGTTTCCAGGTCATACCAATTATAAATAGTACTGCAATAAACATAGGGGTGCAGGTAGGTACTCTTTTGAAACTGTGTTTTTGTGTGTTATGGGTAGATCCTTAAGAGCAGTATTACTGGGTCATATGGTAGCTCTCTTTTTAGTAGACTGAGGAACTTCCATAGGCTTTCCATAGTGGTTGGATTAGCTTGCATTCTCACCAGCAGTATAGTAGAGTTCCTTTATCTCCACAGCCTTGCCAACATTTGTTGTTGTTTTGTTTTTTTTTTTTTTTGATACGTACCATTGTTACTGGTGTAAGGTGGTATCTCAATGTGGTTTTAACTTGCATTTCCCTGATTATGAGGGATGTTGGGCATTTTCTCATATGCCTGTTGGTCACTTTCATGTCCTCTTTGGAGAATTTTCTTTTAAGGTCTTCTGCCCATATTTTGGCTGGGTTGTTTAGTTTGTTTTTCTTGAGTCTTGTGAGTTCTTTGTATATCTTTGTGATCAGTCCCTTCTCAGTCGTGTGCAGTGCAAAGGTTTTTTTCTCAATTGGTGGGGTGTCTCTTTGTTTTGGTCAATGTTTCTTTTGCTGCACAGAAGATTTTTTACTTGATGTAGTCCAGCAGTTTATCCTCTCTCTCATTTTTATTGCTTTGGGGGATGCCTCATTAAAGGCATTACTGAGATATCTATCCTGTAGTATTCTATGTTTTCTTATATATATTTTATGGTTACAGAGGAGATCACAGAGGAAATTAAAAATACTTCAAATTGAATGACAATGAAGACACCACATTCCAGAATGTATGGGATGCAGCAAAAGCAGTAATAAGAGGGAAGTTTATAGCAATCAGGGCCCACATCAACAATCAGGAAAAAACTCAAAGAACAATCTAATTGTCCAAATCAATGAACTATAAAAAAGAACAACAAAAGAATCCAAAAACCAACCACTAGGAGAAAGAAAATAATAAAAATTAAAACAGAAATAAATGAAATAGAAATAGATAAACCTTTAGCCAGACTAACAAAGGAAAATGGGAGAAAACACAAATAAAGAAGATCACAAATGAACAAGGAGAAATCATAACAGACTCAGAAGAGATTAAAAGAATAATCAGACAATACTATAAACAGTTATATGCTAACAAGCTCAACCATTTAGAAAAGATGGACAAGTTTCTAGAATAATATAACCATCCAAAGCTAAACAAAGAAGAACTAGAACTCTTAAATAGTCCAATCACGAGCAGTGAAATTGAAGCAGTAATCAAAACACTCCCCAAAAACAAAAGCCCAGAACAGACAGTTTCACAAATGAATTCTACCAAACATTCAGAAATGAACTAATACCTATCCTACACACTTTCAAAAGCTTGAGGAAGAAGGAATATTACCAAATACGTTCTATGAAACCAACATTACACTAATACCAAAACCAAACAAAGATAACATAAAGAAAGAGAACTACAGGTCAATCTCTCTAATGAACACTGATGCAAAAGTCCTCAACAAAACTCTAGCCAACAGAATCCAACAATGCATCAAAGGGATAATACACCATGACCAAGTGGGATTTATCCCAGGCCACAGGACAGTTCAACATACAAAAATCAATCAATGTAATCCAACACATTAACAAAAGGAAGGATAAAAACCATATGATCATATCTATTGATGCACAGAAGGCATTTATCAAAGTTCAACATCCATTTATGATGATGACTCTTGAAACCCTTGGAATAGAAGGACAATACCTCAACATGATAAAAGCTGTATAAGACAAACCCACAGCCAATATTATCTTCAATGGTGAAAAATTGAAAGCATTCCCTTTAAGATCAGGAACAAGACAAGGATTCCCACTCTCTCCCCTACTATTCAATATAATACTGGAAGTCCTAGCCAGAGCAATAAGACAGGAAAAAGACATACAAGGCATCCAAATAGGGAGAAAAGAAGTTAAACTATTACTATTTGCAGATGATATGATAATATACTTGGAAAACCCTAAAAGCTCTACAAAAAACCTAATTAAAATAATCAACCAGTTAGTAAAGTAGCAGGTTACAAGATCAATGCACAAAAATCAGTAGCCTTCTTATATATAAACAACCAATGTGAAAAAGAAGAAATCAAGGAAATATATCTTTTACCATTGAGGCCAAAAAATTCAAATACTTGGAAATAAACCTAACAAAAGAAGTAAAAGACCTATAAAGAGAAAATTATAAAACATTGTTAAAAGAAATAGAAGAAGACACAAAGAAATGGAAAGATATTCTCTGCTCTTGGACAGGAAGAATCAACATTATCAAAATGGCCATCCTACCAAAAGCAATTTACAGATTCAACGCTATACAAATAAAAATCTCAATGACATTCTTCAAGAAAACAGAACAAATATTGATGAAATTCATATGGAGACATAAAAAAAAACCCCATTAGCCAAAACTCTCCTGACTAATAAGAAGGGGAATGGAGGTATCACATTCCCAGACTTCAAACTTTACTACAAAGCAATAGTAATTAGAACAGTTTGGTATTGGAACAAAGACAGATACATGGACCAATGGAACCATATAGAAAGCCCAGAAGTAAAACCACATATTTATGGACACCTGCTCTTTGACAAAGGAGCAAAGAATATGCAACAAACAAGAACAGTTTATTCAATAAATGGTGCTGGCAAAACTTGTCTGCCACATGCAGGAAAATGAAACTAGACCACCACCTTACACCATGTACAGAAATCAGCTCAAAATGTATAAAAGATCTAAAGGATGTCAAGTCTTAAGTTGACCTTCAGTTACCACTAAGATAATTTTCCTACTTGGGTGAGTCACTGAAATAGGGTAAGGACTTTTAAGGTTTTTTTGCAGCCATGTGTAGTGCTTAGGAAAGAAATAATCATCAATCATTTCTTGAAACAAAGAATGAAGGAATTTTATAGAGAAGTGGTCATGGGGAATAAAATGATATTGAAGTGTTAATAAATGGAACAGAACTGGGGAGAAAGAGAAGTATGGAATGTGGGTAAAATTCAGATGATATTTTTACAGAATGATGAAACATCCTGTAATACCAGGACTGGTGAGGTGATGAAATTGCAAGATATGGAAGGCCTGATAAGCCAGGGTTTTATATTTGACATGTTGACAGTGATTCTTCAATTTTTTTCCATGAAATATTTCTAAAATCAGAGGGAAGTAGGCAGATCTATAGTCCCAGGACAAAACCAAGGAGGGATAATAGGAAGCCCAAAATTTCCATGGTCTGTTTTATTTTAAAATTGTATGTGATATTTATATTATACTTCAGAATTGATCCTTGCTAGTTTCATTGTAAAAATTTGATTTCTCCTAAACCCTTGGAAAAAAACATTCCACGAGCATGTGCTATGTTTTCCTGAGCACATAATTATACCAACCCCATTCTCTTAGGTATGGGTTATGCCAACCTGTGTTTGAGGAACACTTGAAAAATTTTAGTAAAAGACTGACATGACATTAAAAAAAATCATTAAAGGATATCAATCAAATAACTGTAAGCCAATATACATAGGGAGCATATTATTTAGGAAAGTTAGTGAGAAGATTTCTGGTATGTTGGAAAGCATAGTGTAGGAATTGCTAAACTCAAACTTTGGGCCAACTACTGCCAACTACCTGTTTTTGCTAATAAAGCTTATTAGACACAGTCATGCCCATTCTTTTACATATTTTCTATGCAATAGAGATTGAATAGAATACCAAGATGAAAACATTTACTCTGTGACCCTTTATAGGAAAAATTTCTTTCCTGTTTTGTTAAGTGTATGCCAGTGGGGTTGAAGAAGATAAAGGATAAATATTAAGGGAAATTTTAGGCATTGAGGCCGGAAAAAAAAAAACAAAAACCAAAAATTCTCTTTGTGATTTATTGAACATAGTATTTGAAGGAAGTAAGATACTTACACTTTATCTACTTCAAAGGCAACTTGAAGTTTTCAAGCCTGGGTGACTCTGAAAATTGTGGTGTCACTGGCAGACATGGGGTGATAGAGAGAAGAGTCAGTTTAGGGGAGCTCAATCTTTTACATATTGATTTTGAGGTGAGAGATTAACTCCAAAAAATGTCTAATGAGATTCTGGAAATATTGGATTTTAACCTGAATGTAGAATGATGACAGACGACTTAGATGCAGAAGTTATCAACAGAAGATAGAGTTATAGTCATTATAACTGACAGAAGAACAGTCAGTATATTTAATGATGAAAGAAAAAGCAAGGCAAAGGGGCAGCAGCTGAGATTCATACGAGGAACAAAATAGCAAGAAAATTAAATGATTGTTTATACTCCTGACAGCCTCCAGTCTGCCATCTACTTTGTCAAGTTGTCTTTTGATTCTCTGTCAATTAAATATAAAAATAAAATGGTGAATGCTCATGAGCTGTTTCAAGAAAACATAATAAAGTATTTGAAACACTTTCACAGCTATGAATAAAATAGGTACTGCCATAAAATATTAGGAATTTTAAGTGTTATATAAGGAAAACTTGCTGTGTTGCAGATATTATAATACTTTGGGTGAAATTATGCCTTTTGTGAATGCAGTGAGCTGTAAAATATATGACTTTAACTATATTTTGATCCCAGGATTAAGAGTGAGATTCTACAATATTCCCTTGGGGAAAAAGGAATAGAGTGAATACCAAAGGGGTCTTTTAGATTTTGTCAGAGTTTAATTTAGTCATATAACTAAGATATCTGTCATAGTATGTGATAAATGAGTGGTAGATTATCTTTCTTGTGTTTTGGAGACCATATAAAAACTATTTCTATTATCTTTAATTTAGAGGGGTAAAATTCTAACAACCATTGCTCCTAACAACCTTCCCCTTTCATCGGGCCATCATGTAAGCAATGGACACATCTATACTCTCTCACTCAGGTCAAAAAAATTTTTAATCTCAAGTAATACTGATTTTATCAATTACCTAATGCAAGAGATTGGGAAAGTCAAAGTCAAGGTAGAAGACTGATGCTCAAGGCTCTCATTTAATTTATGATTCTCAAGATTAGAAAAAACACCCAAAACCTGTCAGTTATTTTAGGGAAGGAAGATAAGAAAACACAAACCCTTTCTATATGTTTGTCATTGATGAACCTGCATAGCCTTTAAGGCTAGTACTTGTGCCTCTATGAAGCTCTTACAATAAACTTCTGTCACTTGTATTTTTTTTATGTTACAAAAATTCAGAGAGGTGAAGTTATAAAGAGGGGAAAAAAAATGAAAAAAATTGATGCAGCTTAGAAATCTCATTAAGAGAAGAGGTTTTATTATTTATCTGCCAAGGTTGATTCTGAGGAGAAACAATGCCATTAGCACTATCTTAGTGCTTAGAATCAATATTCATCCCAATTCTTCCAGCTATTTAGAAAGAAAATAGATTAACAGAAAATAATACACCAACTCCAAAATATACCAAATGCTGTGACAACACTTATGTGGTTTTCTTGAAAGTCACTAGAAAATGTGCTTTAATCACATGCAGAAAAAAAAAAAGGCAGAGGCAAATTCTGTCTTCTCCAGGCCTCATGAGGTTAGAAGTTCTTCCACCAGTCAAGGGGAAGAAAGAAAAGAAAAAGACAATGCTTGGTCTATTGGGAATCATGTTTAGCTGTGAATAAATGTGATAAAAAATAGTGACAAACAAAGGCTTTTCTCTTTTATAAAACAAACCCAGTTTATCCATTCTAGCTTGGCATGTGACTCCAAATATATTTAGCTGAAGAGAGCTCCATTTCCCTTCAGTCACTGGAACTTGTAGCTATTGCCTCAGTTACTCAAACACCTTCTTCCCCACTCCTGCTCTTTTCCAGCCCTATCAGTCCATAAGTGTGTTCCTACAGGAAAAAGAGACAATGGTATGTGGGTAATGATCTGCATCTCAGTTAGACCTCCCTTTAAACCCTTTGCTGTTGTTCACATCTGATTGGATAGAAATGTGACTATACCACAAGAACATTAACAGACAAGCAAGGCTGACGTACATGGCCACATAAATAAATTAAATTTTCTATAAAAATGAATGGGAGTGCCTAGAATCTGGGGGATGAGTGTCTCAAGGCTATATACTTCATGTCTCTAAATACGCTTTCAAGATGGAACTACTTTGTCCAGATCTTGGTTTTACGTTTATAGGTAGAATATATATATAAAGAACATATACAAAGAAGTATAAACATATATAAAGAAGTTCATACATAGTTCCCCCCACCCCCTCTGGTAAGATCCATACAAAAAGGCTACATAGAGTTCTGAGATGAAGGGGAGTAGAAAGAATGATAAAGAAAGAAGTTTTTCTTTCCTTTAAATCTCTCTTGCTTAGCTAATATTATAATCATTCTATCTCCTGATTTATTCCTTCCACCTTTCTCCATAGTCAAATCTGAGTCAAAATTAGAATAAAGCAGAAGTAGATATCCTCTCCCACCTCAAATACAAGACATTCCAGATAGTCTTAAATGCTTTCATTTTAAGGCAGACCTATACTCTAATATACTACTTTCAGAATTTCCAAAAATTCTGGAATTAAGACAACTGCTACTTTTGTTAGAATAAAGCAATTAAGCAAATATTTAAAAAATAAATTTCATTTAAAAATTATGACATACAAAAATATCAAAATAATACAAAGAATTCTTATATACCTCAAACTCAGTTTTACCTATTAACATTTTACATTAGTATATATTTGTTACAACTAATGAACCACTAACTAGTTCCTCTTGGTTGTGATCACTTCTGAGACTTTCTTTGCTTGTTTGACAGCTTTGTGGACTACAGGACAGATGCTTGAGGAAACATTCCTTTACAGGTTTATCTGATATTTTTCCCTAATAAATTATAACCCATAATAAAGGTTAAGGGATTGGGGTAGATGACCCTGAGATAGGTGCCTTTTCAGCACATGGCATCAAGTGTGGATTATAAACATGATTTCTATTGACCACCAACCTACAGTAGTGCTTGTCAAGTGTCAATACTATAAAGTTACTCTTTGCCCCCCACCCCCTTTATCCATCTTGAGCTTTTTGGGAAGTCACTATGTACAAGGTACACTTATAAGTTGGCAGTTATACTTCATTTCCTTAACAAAGCATTACTAAATCACATGGATTTTCTGATTGGGAGATTTGTCTAATCTTTCCAGTTTATTTTTATCAGTGTGGTGGTCCAGAGAAGGTCTTTTCCACTAAATGTCACCTACATATGCTGTATATGTCAACTGAGGTCCCATAAACCTTAGAAGAAATTGTTATCATTTCTTAAAGAATCATTACATTGATTTGGGGATACCTCCAGAAACAACTCTACTATTGGCAAACCCTATCTTAAGGCAGAACAAATATATAGAGGCAAGGTTTTGTGATGTGAAGTCATTTCCCACTTATGTGAAATCCTTTCCTTTCCTTGATGCCCCTCACAGTCATGTAAATTTTCAATTGGTACATTATTAAGTTTGTTCTTTTTCTCCTACTAATCTGTCTGATGTTAATTTGTTTGTTCATCTAGCCTCAGAAGAACACAGAGAATTGGAAGATTTTTCCCTTGTGCCCCAATTATGAACTCATGGATATTTATTTTATACTTTCAGTTATTATCCAATACTACCTTTTGTTGTTCTAATTGTTTGAGCTGTGGCCATTGTGAACTCCTTTATCTCACAGATATATTCCATCATTATGGGGTTTTTAAAAAGCATTTTCCTTGGTCTAGGCTTATAGTGTATATTTTCTGTCCCCTCCCTATAATCAGTTTTTTCTGCAAGGAGATCTGGTTTCTTTTTAGTTGGAGAATGGTATTAGAAATAAGATTTGAACTTTAGGTGTTCCCATAGCTACTGGGGCATGATAGTATCTTGTCCCTCTCAGCTGATGGAACAAGGAAATATGCATGTGTATACGAACACTTGCATATATACATTATCTAGAAATATATCTGATATATCATCTGTATCTATATTTAACTAAACATCAACTCAAATCCATAGCTACATGTGTCATTCTAACTCACTCCCCTCCAGCAAAACCTGCCTCCCTCTAGTGGTCATCCATTTATGTAATTGTTCAATTCCAGCATACATACAAAGAAAGCACCATCATAATTGCTAACATATTCTCAGAGGAAGCAACTATATTAGGTAGTACACAGTAATGATGGTCAGTTTATTTTGCCACTCATTCACAAAATTATTTAGGGTAACATCCATTTCCTGGCCCCCTTCATTGAGATTGATTCATACATTTGTAATGTAGTTATATTGTCTTGTTACATTGTGTATTCCACCTGAGATTTCCTTGACATTTAATGAGTCTTCTTATTAAATTTGCATATATTAGGTTTATTTTTTGTGCTATACATATTTGTGAGTTTGGCAAAAGCATAGTGTCATGTGTTTATGATTTAAGTATCATAGAGAATAGTTTCACAACCCTAAACATTGTCCTATATGGCACCTATTCAACCCTGCTTCTATTCCTCTTGAACTCTTGGGAACCACTAATATTTTTACTGTCTCTTGAAAATATACACTTTTCAAGAAAACTATACTCATGTGTATTTACCTACCTATCTACCTGCCCACCTACCTACCTACCATGTAGAATTTTAAGACTTGTCTCTTGCAGCTAACAATATGCACTTAAATTTGATCCATGTATTTTTTAACTTGATAGCTCATTTCTTTATAGTACTGAATAACCCATTATACAGATGAATTGATTTGCTTATATCCTATTTATTGACTGAATGGCATTTTGATTTTTATAGTTTGGGGCACTTATGAATAAAGCCACTAAATATTTGCAAATAGGTTTTATATGCATAAAAGTTTTATGATCATTTGAGTAAATACCTAGAATGGTCATTGATAGATCATACAGTAAAATTATGTTTATCTTTGTAAAAACTGCCAAACCCTCTTCCAAAGTGGCAGTACAATTTTGCATTTCCACCATCAATTAATGAGAGTCCCTGTTATTCCACATCATCAAGGAATTGGTATTACAGTTTTTTAGCAATCTTACATCTGTTTAAATTTGCAATGTTCTAATGACAAATGATCTCGATCACTTTGTATGCTTATTTTCCATTTTCATGTATTTTCCCAGGAGGTCTCAATCTGGATCTATGCTTTTTCATAGAAGAGACAGAATCTTCTGAAAGGGGAGAGGTCATAAACCTATGTAATGTAATCATGGAAGTGACATCTATCACTTTTGCCATATTCAACTAATTAAAAATTTGTCACACATCTTTCCCAACTTGTGTGGAAAGAATCACATAAGAGATAGAGATCAAGGGGACTGTTTTAAAGCCTATCCACAGCAAACAGCTGCACTTTTATGTAATGCTGATAGTTACTGGCTGTTTCTCATTGAGCTACATGATAACAGAAAGATGGCCGACAGTCAGTCTCACAGAGAAATGAGATGTCGTTCATTCAATTTGACAGGTGAAATAATAAAAAAATGTAGACTACAATTAAATATAACTACATAATTTTTATACAAGATAGTAACTATACAATTCTTAGCTATTAATTTAGAAAATACACAGGGGCAAAAATGTCACTACTTTTTTAAGATATATAAAAAGCTAGCATTGTTTTAGTTTTTTTTTAATTGAGGTAGCATTAGCTTTATTTTGTATTGTTTTAGAGAATATATATAATTTAAATAGATCTGTTACATATAGTATCACTAGTGAGATATTTATTGTTAAATGAATCAAATGTTTTTAAAGTGAGGAAAATTAAAGGGGCTAAATTTCATTGTTTATAACAGAATATATATATGCTTGGAAAATAGTTCATATTCATGTAAGAGGTTTCATAACTAATTTTACAAACCATGTTTGGAATATTTGTGGATTGTGAGAAATCCCTTATCTTAACTCTGTTTATACTCAGGGGATAATTGTTTGTAATGTGAAAACCATTTCCCGAGTGAGGAGCAGACTTTTCTTCCCAGAAAGATAAATGCTAAAAAAAATAGGAAATATTTTGAGCTTCAACTGTAATACACATAACACAAACTTTAGGGGAGAGATATACATTTTTGTTGAAAGATTGCAAACACTGACATAAAATATTGATGCAATAAAACAAAAAAATGCATAAAATACATAACTGTTTTCTAATTGTAGTTTTTCAAATGTCACATGAATTATGTGTTTATGCAGGGCTAGAATGGAACAGAAGACATTCACAAAAATGATATTGTGTGCATATTTCCAGGTACAATTATCTTTATGATTAGCTGGTACTTATACTTGATCATTATGTGCTGCTTTTTAAGCACCTCAGGATGCAAAGGAATAAACAAAGCCAGCAGCAAACCAGAAAAACTAAAGAAATCCACTTCAAATGGATTAACATAATTACTTCAGCCAGGGAGTGACAACAACGTGACAAAACACACTTGAAACATAGATGTTTTTGTAACCCACCGTCTGCTTGTACACACCTGTGCACTTCGTAAATGACTCCATATGCTTAATCAAAAGAAATCTAATTGCCTTAATTTACTTCATCCAAAAGTAGAAGAGTAAATTATATGTTTAATTATAAACTTTCCACTTTGGGCAGCTATAATTAATGACTCAAAGAATTGTGCAATAAGCCAAGAGCAACCTTTTATTACTCCTGAGGTACCTGAACAACACCAGCATTTCAGAGCCAGTCAGCTTCTATTAGTATAGGAATCAAAATGCCTACCTGAGGCATTAATCACTGAACACCTCTGAGCAGAGAGACTTTTAATTATATATGCTGCATACTATTCACATGGATTGTCTGCACCAGGGGATGGTAATAAATGTTCTCTTCTAAGTAATAATGACAAGAGGGTTTCTTTATTTTTTAAAATTTTTTAGTGAATGCCATCTTAAATTTCTATAACTTCACCAAGATGTGGCCTCAGGTCTAGAACAAGGGGAATTCCTCTTTCTAAATACTTTTTCAGCAAGTCAATGCCTTTCAAGACTGCACTCTCATTTATGTTTTCTAGTAGAACTGGCAAGTGTAGTGTGGTGTGCCTCTATACCTAGAGATTCAACTGTGGTTTTTTCCCTCTAAAATTTCAGGATTCCATTTTAAAGAGGAACCATATGGAAGGAGTGACCATAAGCTGTTATTATCAAAACATGGACCCTTTTATCTATTCCTGGACAATATGCATAAGTTGCTACTCTTCTGGGAAAATCAAGTCACTCTATATGTAGAAAAAGACAATTTAGTACTCAAGCACACAACCACTAATGAATTAATCATGGGGTATTTTTGCATAAGTAGCATTATTTATCATGCAAAGAGTATGGACTTTGGCATAAAGCAGGTCTAGATTTTAACCTCAACTCTGCCATTTACTAGTTAAGGGACTTTAGAATAAAGTGTTAAATCACTTTGAAAAGTTATTTAATCTTTCTGAATCTCAATTTATACATCTTTAAAATACTTAAAGTGCTCTTGAAGTTAACCCAAATGGGGTGAAACTTCTGGTATAGAGATATGTACTATTGCTAGATGCTCAATGATTGAGATTGTTTTTGTAATGGGATATGTATGTGTAAAGGAATGTTAAATATATGTTTGGAAATCTTATTTACATACCCAGACTCTAATTCATTTAAGCTTCTAATGAAAAAAATCAATATTGATACATAGAAACAATATCACTTAAAAGATATTTCTACTATTTCTATTGAATAATGGGTCTGCTGATTATTTTCCAGTTTCATCCCCACCCCTTCTGCTCACTGCCTTTCCCTGCCCTACTCTGACAAATTGTATGTCACCTGGGCCCTTTTGCCTATTGCTTTCAATTGGTTTGGCCAATCAGAGGCACTAGCAGATAACTGAATGTCTGAAAGAGAAAGATTTCATGGTCTTAACTATTCTGGTTCTGGCTGTGACTAAGTTGTTCTTAGATAGTGACTCTTTAATTTGAGCATGTAGTAGTGTGACTTTGTCAAAGCATAGCCTTTTGGGTCCCATCCTAAATTTCTGATTTAACAGCTGCATCATAGAGCCCATGTATTAGTATTCCCCCAAAATTCTCGCATAATGGTGATGTTGACACAGAAACATCTATATGACAACCAATGGTCTTAGACAGCAGGTACTTGGGCTGCTCCTGCTTCATGGCTACAGCTGTCTGAGAATATTGTTCATTTCTCATCAGGCAAAGCGATGGTAACAGCAACCCCATGATGCTAAACCCTGGGTATGACCTCACTATCCCCACTAGTCCCTAGTCCCTTAGTATGGTACACTTCTAGAAGTGTCTACACTTCTAGAAATTGCCTCTTCATGATAGTATCTTTCATTTGTGCTTCTAAGTGTACCAGTTTTTTTCCTGAACTCTAACTGATACAGTGGGTAAACATTAAGTAAATATCAAAGTAAACATTAGGATTTTAAAATAGTAAAAGTGTTGCATTTGTAGCTGATTTTCCAATTATTTTAGATTCTATGTCACTTAATTTGTCATTTCTATTGTAACAACTTTCCAAATTCAAATGAGAGAGAATATTGAGTTTGAACCCATAGCATCTATACAGTCACATTGGCTATATAAGTAATACAAAACAGTAACCAAAGTGTTGCCCTTTATATAAAAAGTCCTTTTGTATACAATTTATTGCCATTTCTCTGATAGTTAAACTTTGAACCGGAGTAAAATTTGAACTTCATGTAAAGCATTTCTAAAATAGAAATATCTCAGTCATTTAGCTTTTGAAAGAATGAACTGTCTTATTTATAAATTATCAGCATAGAAAATTGTACTATTGTAAAAAGCTAATGTAAATAACATATTTCCCCTAATATTCCTGGAACCTACTAAATAATTTAGAGATGTTTTAAAACTGCAAGATTATGGGCCTCCCTGGTGGCGCAGTGGGTTAAGCAACGCACTATGAAGCAAACCGCAGTCACTGCAGCACGAGTTCGATCCCTGCTGCCAGCCAGGGAGGGTACCCACATGGCGCGGCAGACCTCTCCTGCTGTGCCCGCTGCTCCCCTCAGCAGTGTACTTCTGTTCATCTGCCTGTTCTGCTCCCTGCTCTCTGTGGTGAATCCTCTCACCCCCCCACACCTCTGGCCTGTACCCCAGTGCTTGTAAGCATAAATAAATGAATCTTTAAAAAAAACAAAAACTGCAAGATTAGTTTTAAATATAAAAAAAAAAGTTTTCAAGACATTTTGCTCCTATCTTTTATTTTTGGGTAAGAGATTATTATCTGTGAGGATTATTTTTCCCATTGTAGGAAGAATGTCTGTTTGTTGTTTAAAAAAGTTATTTTTAACAGGTCATGTGGACTTTTATGGACAAAAAGTGAGTAAAGTGAAAAGAAGGGAAAATTCTTTAGGTATATTGAAGGTATAAACCATTTATTTAGAAGGTTTTAGAAAACAAGGCAAAAAAAGGTAACAGGGATTACAGAGGTCAGCTGTGATGCCTACAGGTCATTGTAAGTTAGAAGGTTCAGAGGCTTAAAGTCCATTGTCCCCATATAGGATCTTAATACTGATACACCAAACTTTTGTGAATTGTATGTCAGTTGGTAGAAATTTGAGAAATCAAATCCCAACCATCAAAATAAAATCTATAAAAGCATTCTCACATTTTTTTCCCAAAATAATGTCATAAAGCTCTCTCCTTTCCAAAGTCCTATAAACAATCCATATGTCAAGAATTTCTCAGAATGGCAAATGTTTCAGTATTCTACTACATTAGAAACTAGCCAAAAGGGACAGAGTAATGCATAAATCTGGAATTTATTAATATCAGACAATAGAGTTTATATATCCGTAAAGCATTGAGTATATAATCTGGAACTTTATATATCATATGATTTTGTTTTATTGTAGAATATCATAAGTTGAAAGAAATTTTATTTTACTTATTCTCAATGGAATTTGCTATAACAGCAATCCTTTAAGGTTTTTTAAGGGGATAACAGTAAAAGTGCCATAAAAAATAATGTTGCCTAAAATCCACAGTGACACCTCAGATCTCAACTATTAAATTAGGATTTTTTTATTCTAGTGACCAGGAAAACACATCAAATATGTATATGATGACACTATCATTTAACTATCTTTTTGTGACAGATTTTAAAATTAATTGTACCATGGTCAGCAAATGTGGTCTGTTAAGACTTGCCTTATGGTGTAAGTCCACTCTTTTTCACTTTTCATGAGTTAAATAAACTGAATAAAAAGTTTAGTAGATTTGTTGAATGTGGAATTTAATATATGATTATTAAGTCAGACTTATTTATTGTATTTCATATTTTATTAAGTTTAATAACTTGGTCATGCTAATTCTATCAACTCCTAAGATAAAACTACATACTATCATTATAGGTTTGCTAGTATCTCCCAGTAGTTCTCTTGATTTTTGTTTTCTATAAAGTTAGATGTTCCTCTATTGAGTCCTATCTATTCAGTGTGGTTATTCTTATTAACTTGTTCTTTCAACAAGCTATTATCTCTCATATGCTGCATCATACCTATCAGCAAATCCTGTTTGATCAAACTTCATAAAACATACTGAATTTCTACTATTTCTTGGCATTATCTATTGACTTCTTGGTTACTATTCCATACTTATTACTATTAGTAATATTTCTATTCTATATTTCTCTTAGCTTACTGCTATAGCTCTTATCTTTTCTGTTTCCACTGTAGCCTCCTAGAATCTCAGTAAAGATCTTCCTATTCTTCTTGCATGTTATTATGTCCTTCACTCTCCCCTCTGAAAGTAACCTTACCAGAGCAACTATATATTTGTATTTATCAGGGGTCTATAAGTGTCAGTAATCCTGATGTTTCCATGTCAGTTTCTTAGCTAGTAGTTTTCATCCCATACTATAAATTTGTATCTGCATTTATAGATGGTGGGGATCTGGACTTTTGACTTATTGGAGGGGAGAATTTATTTCTCATCCAAAGGGTTTTTTATTCCCAGGGTTAATGAATGAAGTTTTTCAGTTTAATTGAATGAGTGGAAATTGGAGTGTAGCACTTTATTAAGTGGTGTGAATTTTCTGTGTCCATAGGACTCAAGTTTCCAGCTCATAAGGATGGTAGAACTCTTGCCCTTAACCCAGAAGGTATAAACCAATACCCATACCCTTGTAGGATGCCAGACCTTTAGTTTTTCCTTAACTTCATAGCAGAAGTCTAGAGATTTATCTTTATTTGTTTTAAGCTAAGCATGTAGTTTGGTGTGTATTTTAGGTATTTTTTAATATGAAATTTCTGGTCATAGTTTGGAGCAGTAGGGTAGCTCTTAGTTGACAACCAAATCTAGAATCCATATTTATTTCTCATTTGTGTTGTTAGATGTCTCTGACTATATTAGTATGAAATTTACAATTATTTTTCAATGTTATTCTAATCAATTATTTGGTAAATTAAATTCCTCGCAGACATTTACTGACCATTTTGTGCCTGGAAGTCTCTTATACTATCAGGATGATTTCATAGTACATAACACACTACCTTCTTCTCATACAGCTTAAAGCATAGTGGGAGATATTAAACAAATAAAAAATAAAATTCAAATTAAAAAATGAAGCAAAAAGAAAGCAAAATTTGGAAGAGGGACCTAATTTAGATAGGGTGACTGGAAAAGACAGTTTTATTAAGAAAAAAAAAGTTATATTAAGAATGGTGTCTATTTATTGCAGTTTGAAATAATTTATTAATGATAATGAAGATTAGAGGGTATGATGTTTGGACTCAATTAAGAAAAGACTTTGATTTCAATCTATATCTTCCTTTACTTAATAGGCTTCATGGAATCAAATGTATTTTAAGTTCAATAATGTCTGGATGTTGTTATAACCTACACAGAGATTAAAAACAAATTCTCCAAATAAATTCCTATAGACCGTTACACTATTATATAATATGACTCTATTGTGGAGATAGTGCTGAAAATTTCCATACTATACTGAATGACCATTAACTATTGGGAAAGATTGAAAGAGAAACTTAAAGCATCTATTTTACTCAAAATGACATTAAATATGAACTGTTCAACTAGTGTCCCCAGAAACATACTTTAGGGGACTACCTATATTATACCTCATAGGTGAGGATGTTTTCATTCTGTCACAATATTTTTTATTCAGTTAAAAAGTAGAAATATTGTGAGTAAAACCAATGCTTGTTTTCAGAATATTTGAAACATCCTAATTTCAATTCTTAGAAATAACCATTATTGGCTAATAGATGATCATACCTTTTGATTTGTTTAGGTTAATCCCAATTTATACTTCCCTTTCACTCTCAAAAGAATCCTGGTTTCAATAAAAATTATTTATTCACCATACTATTATCTTCAATTATAATGCTTATAAAACAGAATTGCATACTTTGTAAACAAAAGATTATTTTCCACCCTAAAATTAAAACTTACTATCCAGTTTAAAAACTGAAGTGATTACTTACAGAAAAGAAGTTCAGACTTCAAGTACAATTACAGGTCATCAGGGACTTAGTCACAGGCCTCCCTCTTGCAGATACTAATTTCTGAGAATAAAAAAAAAAATGCAGCAGTATGAAATAAAATGGAACATAAGAGAGGAAAGACTTGCATCTTAGCTGGGAACTAGGAATTGTATTCTCCACACAGTAAAGTCCTTGATACTATTTTGCACATATTATAGTTGGTATTGGACTGTAGGAGACCAAGTGTTTATCTATGTATATCAGAAAAAGCAGCATTAACCCCAAGTATGGGAGGACTCTAGCAGGGCCTGTATTAGTTTCCAATTGTGCTCAACAAATCACCACAAACTTAGTAATCTAAAATAACCCAAATTGGACCTCCCTGATGGTGCAAAGGGTTAAATGCATTATGTGAGGAGGGCAAGAGGCTGGCAGGCACATCTCACTCTCTCGGCTGCTTTGCTGCTTCTTCTCTCCTGCCGCTTCTGCTGCTCTCATTCTCCTGTTCTTGTTCTGCTGGCGTCTTCGTGACACCACCTTTATAAAACCGTATCTAAGCCCAGGTGCACCCACTTGCGCATGCCCACTTAGGCGTGTGTGCAGCTGTTCATCATTACACCAGTGTTGGGAGGGCAGAAAAGCCTGATACTTTTCTCTGACCCTACAGGTAGGTAAACTAATTATTACTGCTTCAGAGAGAATGTCTCTGACATTCCAAATATTATTTCACTTTTGTTATAGAGATGATAAAAAATAAAGACAACCCAGATGTAGGGTTCTTTTTGGAGTTCTGTCTAGGATTTCATAATCTTTTCCCATCCCTTCTTTTCACTAAAAAACATATCAATTATGGTCTTTATAGGCAACAGGGATGCAAATAAGAGTGACCTGGACTTGCTCAATGAACTCACAGAAGATCAGCACATCTAATATAATATATGCTGAAATAAAATATAACATACATCTACCAATATATACCTGTAACTACTAAAAACCAACATAGAAATATTATATAATGCAATACACATTAAAATATGAGAGACCACTGGAAGAAGTAACTAATGTTTTCACGGGGTAAAGACAACTACATAGTGAGGGTGAGATTTTATTCTACATCTTTAAGAGTGAAAGTACTCTAGGTCACTGGGCTGGAGAGCTGCTGGGTAGGACAGAAAGGAAAGTTGGTGAGTTTAGTATACCATTACAGTGTGATAAAGTGAAAGTACTCTAGGTCACTGGGCTGGAGAGCTGCTGGGTAGGACAGAAAGGAAAGTTGGTGAGTTTAGTATACCATTACAGTGTGATAAATCTCAAAGCTCAGGTGTAAGGAATTACTTTAATGAGGAGACGTTTCATCAAGTAAATTAACAAAGGCAAGGTTAATTTGTACTATTAAGAGTTTTTGTAGCAGCCCATTTTTCACGTCTTAGTCATAAAAAGAGATAACTTAGTAACAGTGAAAAATTAATCGAAAGGAAAGCAAAGTACTTCTGAGAGAATGTTTCATTTAGTTAGTCCCCTTACCAGCTCACAAAAGAAATGAGCATAGCTTCATAATAGCAATCTCTCTCTCTCTCTCTCTGACACATATGCAGTAGGTGCTTCTATGTTTCAATGCAGAGGCTGCTTGTTTACAGCTTGTACACAGCAGAGCCGTCAGGAGATGGGTGTTCTCACACCTGAAAACCCTTTAATGCTCATGGAAATGAGTCCTGGGAATCTTCTCTATCTTAGCAATTCTCTGCTAGTCTTACCCTTTTAAAATCAGGATGATATAACTTATCTCCTCAGTAAATATATG
The DNA here is from genome assembly GCA_019455555.1 of Galemys pyrenaicus. NCBI lineage: Eukaryota > Metazoa > Chordata > Mammalia > Eulipotyphla > Talpidae > Galemys > Galemys pyrenaicus. Next base: position 132,940 of record JAGFMF010012304.1, read on the forward strand.
ATTACTGTATGTTACTTATTTTAGAGCCACAGGAAAATGAGAGTACTTTGAATGCATTATGCCTTTTGACACAATATCTTTCTATGAAGTTGTTTATTGTTCTTGTTTAAGAAATTAGTTCATAAAACCCATGTATGGCAGATTCTTGACATCAAAGCTCTTATCTATTTTGCAAGGAGTCAATATAATTATTATTCTTGCTATTATTTTTATTCATATTAGTTTTTTAATCATTTCTTTTGACACAGAATATGCAAGCAAATTTACTATAAGTACTTATTGGAAGAAAATTTATTAAAATACCTTTAATCCTTCATTTCCAGCAATATCTAAAATAAGTATAATATTTTATATGTACATAAAATAGATCAAGTATATGAAATCATTTGTTATATGCTGACATTGCTTAATAAATAAATTTCCACATATAAAATATATATTTAAAATAGTGATTCTTTACACTTTGGGTCATCATGGAACACATAAAATGGATGCATTGGCTAAACAGAAAATTTTGCATGTAATTTTAGAGATTTTATGGATAATTTCTAAAGTGTGAGGTTTTCATGGCTTTCAGAATAACTCATTGTTTTCAGTTTCTTGCTGTATTTTAGACTTTTTAAATGATTTATAAGCTCCTATAAACTGTGTTTAGGAAATTTTCTCACTCATGACTTTTTCTGAAAGGACAGTCTAGGTAAGTATATTTAATCTTCTCTCCTCTTTTCAATTCACTAGCTGACTATGAATGCATTCCATTTTTTTCCTCTTGGAAATCTGAACTCAGAAATTTGTAGACCCTACATGAAGAAAGACCTGACACCTTTTATTGAAAACACCCTCAGAATAACATGAAAAAGAAAAGGCAAATCTACAGCTAAACATTTAGAAGTGAAAATGCTATATAGGACATAAAAATAGTGTATCATTCATGGAAAAATAATCAGAAATGTGTGGAGAGTTATATCAAAGGCACCAACAGATACCAGAAGACATCAAAGGAATAGTCTACATTGGGATCAAATGCTTAGAATTTACCCCAGTAAAACTGAAGACATCTACATTAGTATTATTTCAGTGTTTTTCATTCAAAAGCCAGCTACCTTGTGTCACTCTAGAGCTGGCACCAAGTAGCAAACACTTCCCACTACTCACTTAGAAGTTCTATTCACTTTGTATGACCAGACAGTTGAGGAAAACCTTCTATAAGTAGAACCAAAAGAAATAAACTTACAGAAGAGAAGTCAGAGGGGGAGAAAAAGGCAAATGAAACAGACGGACTCATCAGAGAAATTAATTTAATTTGTTCAGGGATAAGGGATGACCCTGGAATCAAAAACAAGAATAAGATATTACAAAAGGAATATTCTTACAGCATATAAATGCTCTTAAATAGAAAACAAGATTACACTAGAGATGAAAGATACAATAGGATTTGGAATATAAACTATATGGAAAATCCCATATATCCCAAATATAAAATATATTGGAAAAAAATTTAACAATTGAGATGAAAGGGTAAAAAATTAAAAAAAAAAATTTTGTTGGGGGCCTCCCTGGTGGTGCAAGTGGTTGAGCATTGCACTATGAGGCAGGCACAACAACTGCAACACAAGTTCAATCCCTTCAGAGGGAGGTGACAGACATGGCACAGCACACCTCTCCTGCCTTGCCTGCTGCTCCCCTCAGCAGTATATTTCATTCAGTTTGCCTGTTTTGTTCCCCATTCTGTCTCTGGTAGTCTCTCTCCCCCGCTCCACCTCTGGTCTGTACTACAGTTCTTGTATGCAAATAATAAATAAATCTTTAAAAAAATAAAAAAAATTAAGATAGAACTCCAGAAAAAGATAATATGAGGGAAGGAATTCTACAGGATGGAAGTATAGGCATTTAAAGAAATAATGTAATTGAACAAGTAAGACAACATTTTTTTCCTATAGTGACTGACTTACAAAATTATAATTATTAGAAGACTAATTTTTATGAAAAAATGGAATCACAGAAAAGCACCCAGGTATATATAGAAAAAAGCAAAGATAATATTAGAAATGAATAAGGAAAGTTCAGACTCTTTAATAAATATTTCAGGATAATTTGTAATTAATAGAAAATAAAGTCAGATTTCTACCTGAGATCTTATATAAGAATACATTTCAGATGGTTTAAAAAATCTAAAGAAGTAAAACTTTAATGTATGAAAACAAAAAAAAGTTAACAATTATTAGATTTGGTTTAGCAGTTATAGAATAAGCAATCATTTTGTCAATCAAAAAATTACACTGTACAAGAAAAACCTGAGAGGTTTGAACAAAAAAATTTTTTTTGTTAAAACAAATACACAGGGCCTCCTTGGTGGCACAGTGGGTCAAGCAATGCACTATGAAGCAAACCTCAGCCACTGCAGCAGAATTCCATTCCTACCACCGGCCAGGGAGGGGACCCACATGGAACAGCAGACCTCTCCTGCCATACCCTCTGCTCCCCTCAGCAGTGTGTTTCAATCAGTCTGCCTGTTCTGCTCCCTACTCTGTCTCTGGTGAATCCTCTCACCTCCCTGGATTCTGGCCTGTACCCCAGCTCTTACATGCATAAATAAATAAATCTTTAAAAAAATAAAAAAAATACACTATAAGTAACATATAAATACAAACCAAAGGAAAGAAAATTACTACCTGTATCTCTGTTGAAGGGTAGTATCTAGAATTTTTATTTTCTATAAACCAATAAAAAAAATAAAACAAGTATGAACAAAAGATAATATAGAAGCAAAAGACAAAAGTGGGTATCTGAATCTAGTAAACCACAAATAACATGCTTGGATTTTGTAAGAACTAGAGACATACAATTTCAAACAACAATGAAACACTATTTTTCACTAAGCAAACTAGAAAAACGATAAAAGTCTTAGATATCAGGTATTGTCAAGGATGTGAATAAATATTGATCTGTTATTTTGAATGTGAATATGTATAGAATTGCCTTTTAAAAACATTTTCTTGTACTTGTCTGTTTTTAAACATAATTCATAATTAAATATTTTGAAATTATATATTTTCTATGTCTTGAAACACGTTAAATATCACAGGAATTATCCATAGTTATAAAGTTGAACATTTTTCTTTTTCTGAAAGCCTCTTTGTCTGTTATTTAGGGCTAGGTTATTATTATTTTCTTGTTGTTATTGGCAACTTTCCAATTTCTAACACTTCAATTTTGGTCCTCTTTTCCTAGAAAATCATCTGTTCCATCGGTATTTTGGTAGTTTTTAAGCAAGAGTTGACAGTGTAAATTCTGGTAATTTAAAAAATCTTATGTATCTGGTATTACATTTCCTTCCTCATGTGCATTGGTTTTTATTAGCCTTACTAGCCGTTTATTTGTTGGTGTTTTCAAAAAGCCAGTCTTAAGTCAAAAAGAGAATGACAAATACAAGATGGTTTCATTCCTATGTGGAGTATAGAAAAACCAAATAAATGATGAGACAAAACTAAACAGAAACCCTAGAAATCTGATTATAAAACTGAGAATATCAGAGGGAGAGGGTGAGGCTTTAGAGCAGGGTATGGAGCATGCCAAATGGACTATAGAGAGAACTATACGTGCGTTGGTGGTAGGTGTGCCACGGTCACACACATCGGAGGAGGTGTGATACTTCACCTCTCAATCTTATCCAGAAATATAAACCAATGTTTCCTTCACTAAAAAAAAGAAGTAAATAAATATGTATATATGGATACATTCATTGCATTTTATGCACAATAAGATTAATATAAACTAAATCAATATTAAATATATGGATTACAATTTTGGTTGATCATCTTTGGCACACTGTACTACCTTAAAACAAGCCAAATCACTCTTAATTTGTGACTTAATTCTATTTATTTATTTTTCTTATAATCACCTTTACAGTGGTGCTGAATAATATTTTTAAAATGATGCTTATTTTAATATAACTGTAAAGGTTCACGACATACAGGAGTAAAGACTTTCTCATGTGTGCTTTTATTACCTTCCTTTAGGTTAAGAAAACTATATCCTGTTTTGGGTGTCTTTTAAAAGTCTTTTAAAAGTCAGGAGGGGTTTCCATTTAGGGCAATTCTAATAAGACTCTTAATCTCAGGGTGTGGATGATGATCAGTTCTGGAAGAATCATGGCTGGTTCTTAGGAAACTGTTTATGGATGACCTGAACAGCAGGAATAAGGCTTCATAACCAATTATCCAGCCCAAAGCAACGTCTGCTTAAAGGAAAGCAAGAACATGATGGCTTTGTCACCAGATTGAAGGAACTCTTTAGCCAGTAACAGCCCCCACAATGCTTGGCTATTTCTATATATTGACTCCATTTATTTTTAAAATTTTTTTTTCCATTTATTTTTAAATTATGAGTGTCTATGGCCTGTCCTGTGTTCTCTTCTCTTCTAAGGTCCTACTTCATTCCTCTCCTTAACTGTCTTTTGATCAGGTGATTGCATGGCCTTTTAGTGTACCTGTCAAGACTGTGAACACTCTCAACCCACTCTCATCTACAAAGTTCTGTATAGATTTGAAGTCTGAGGAGCACTTATTCAAAGATTTACTGCCTGTGCATAAACCATTGTTTCAATCCCTATAGACTAACAGTGGATATTCAGGCAGCTCTGCCTGAGACTACACAGGTGCCTCTGTTTTTCTTTTTCCTTACAAATATGTCCTTTTAAAATGTAAAAATAGGGCCTCCCTGGTGGCACAGGAGTTTGAGTGCCTGCACTGTGAAGCACCTGCAGCACAGCAGCTCAAGTTTGATCCCTGGCCAGGGAGGGGACCCACATGGAGCAGCAGACCTCTCCCGATTCACCTGCTGCTCCCCTCAGCAGTGTATTTCAGTTGATTTGCCTGTTCTGCTCCCCACTGTGTCTCTGGGGAATCCTCTCCCCACCCCCACACCTCTGGCTTGTGCCCCAGTTCTTGTATGCATAAATAAATAAATCTTTAAAAAAATAAAAATAAATAAATAAAACAAAATAAACAATAAGTATCCAGTCTTTGCATCCCCTAGTGTATTCTTTAGAAATCTAGGCAGTGATTAAAGCCTCCAGCATTAGCCTTCTCTGTACTATATATTATACCTTGGAATATTATATTATACCACTATATATTATACCTTGGAACCCTTGCTTTGTCTAATAAACTCTTTGTCTATCATTGAGACTTTTGTTTCAGTTAATAACAATTCCATTTTTAATTTTAAAAATCTTTACCTTTCCTTAAAAATACCCATAAAGATAACTTTTGGAATGAAAAAAAGTCAGAATTTCAGAACAAGTTTTTTTCTTCTGGGAATTGAGAACTTTCTGAAAGTCAAAAAAATCATCCAAACAAAATTAGCCATATTGAATTGAGAATTTTCTTTTTCTGTCTTTTTTTCCTGTTATTTACAATCTCAATTCTTCTTAAGGCCATAGGGGTTTCTCTGATTGTCCATGAGAAAGACCATTACAAAGAAGCAAAGGAAAGCTAAGGGAAAAAAAAAATCAAAATACTAGTTTGTTATATTGATATAAGTAGAGCTGTGTTTACTTTCTTGAAAACTTTTCTTGAACTTTGACATTTAATTATTTTACGTAGCCTCAGGCATGAATGTTAATCCAAAGCTTCATTGAACTGAAATCCAGGTCAGTTACATAATAGCCCTTCTTCAACATGGCTTTGGGTGTGTGTAACCTGGGCTTTGTTCTTAACCTCTATAAAGCAGGTTTTCTCATTTACAAATTTCAGCTGATAATAGCACCTATTTCATAAGGTTTTATGAAAGTTTAATTATAAACATATGTTAGATTGCATTTAAGCACTCATCCTCTTTCATCTTCTTTATCAATATAACACCTTGCAGAAACTGTTTCCTGGTAACTTGTATTCTTGCTTTAACTTTTCCCTGTTTCTTTGTCACTCTGTACCACTCACATTTAATTTTTAAAACTAAATTTGTTTGCACATATATCTACTTTCCTGGTAGGGCACATAATTTTTAGAATGTGAGGTATGCATTTTTCAACTGTATAACTCCTTCAACACCTATGAGAGCATCTATGCTATGTATTTCCCACTGGAATCTATCTCAAAGCTCTTTAATTTTTGCTGGCTTGTCAAGAAAAGAGATGATCATCACAGACATTTTTAAGGCAAAATAGAAATGGGAGCTAGTCGACCAGAGTTAGCATTTTGGCATAATCATTTTAATTAAATCATTTAAAAGTGTTCTTACTGAAGACAAGCACACAAAGCAGAAGTGCACAGCTTACACATCTATAAGAAACATTTTTTAGAAAGTCCGCAGGCTGATGAATTTCTACAAAGCAAAACCCTTATGTGATAATCTCTTAGATTGAGAGATTGAACAACCAAGAAACTATTTATCCTTTCTTCCAATTTCTACCCATTGTTCTCCACAAAAGCATTACTTTTCTATTGCTATTGAAACAAAATTAGTGGCTTGAAATAATACATTTTTTTCTTGTACAGCTTTAAAGTTCAGAGTATAAAGTCAAGAATTTTGTAGAAAATATTCCTTTTGGAGGTATTTAGGGGAGAAGGAATTTCTTTGCTCTCTCTAACTTCTAATGTTCATCTGCTTTTCTTGACTTGTGACCCCTTCCTCCATCTTTAGAACTCATTACCTCAATCTCTAGTTCTGTGATACATTTTCTAAATTTGACTCCTATTTACCTCCTTCAAGGACTATTGTGATTATATTGGACTCACTCAGAAAATCCAGGATAATCTTTCATTTAAGTCTTTAACTTGTTGTATAATTTACAAATTACCTTTTGTTATATATTTACAGTTCTGAAGATCAGGATATAGATATCTGGAGGGTGGGTATTCTATCTACTACAGTAACCATTAACTTGACATAATCATATAGAATTTTCCTATTTTTAAATACTATTTAAATGCAAACTTTATATAAGTGAACACACTGATAACAAACAACTTTCGTTATATATTGTAATTGCAAGGTTTATCCATGTTACTGGGCTAGCAGTCATCTGATATGTTCATTGCTGTATAGTATTCCACTGTAGCAATATATCACAATTTATTTTTCCAATATTGAACTTTTATAATAATAAAATAATAAAATTTTATTATCTTTAGCTATTATGAACAACATGAACAACACTGTTATAGATAATCTTGTAAAGTTCTCCTAATAGTTGTATGTGTGTCTGTTTTGGGATATATACACCAGAGTAGAATTTTGGACCACAGAATAGTATGTATTGAAATATGTTTAATTTTAGTGATGTTTCCAAATGTATTTTTATTTATTTTTAAAATTGTATTATATTTTATTGAGATGATGTTGGTTTACATGACTGTATATATTTTAGGAATATAGGTTACTATCTCTTCAAATGTATGTTTGTCATACCACACTCAGCACCAAAGCACCAAAAAATCCTCTCCCACAATTACATTGAACACCTTTTACCATTTGCTACTCAACCCATAATATACCCTCTGAAGTTTTTGGTTTAGTTTTGTTTGTTTCCTTTTTTTTTTTTTTTCTTTTAATTTTTGCATAGGAGAACTGGGGTGTAGGCCAAAGGTGTGGGGGCAATGAGAGGATACACCAGAGACAGAGTGGGAAGCAGAACAGGTGGATTTACTGAAATACGCTATTGAGGGGAGTGATGGGTGAGACAGGAGCAGTCTGTTTCACCATATATCTGCTGACCCTGATTGAACTCAGGCGTTGGGAGTGATAGCACTGAGACTTAACTCTTAGGCCACCAGGGGGACCTAGATTTGTTTGTTTCTTTGCATTGCTTGATTATATTCCACCTGAATGAAATCACCTGGTATATATTTTTCTCCTGACTTTAGTTAGCATAATAAATGTTTCATCCATTTATTTGAAATGGCAAGATTTCACCTTTTTTAAGTAGCTAAGCAGTATTCCATATATTCCAGCATACCATATCTTCTTAATCCATACCATATCTTCTTAATCCACTCCTCTTCCTCCAAACAAATTTTTAATGTGCTGTACTAATTTACATTCCTTCCAACAAGGTAAAAGAATTTCAGTTGTTCTATAGTTTTCTCACCACTTGGAATGTGTCAGTACTTTTATCCATTCCAGGAGATTTATAGTGGTATTTTGTGTCTTCTCTTCATATCTTCTACTATTAAGCACTCTATGATACATTTCTTATTCATTTGAATATTGTCTTTCATAAAATGCATATTCAAAGTTATGCCCACTTTTCTGCTCTGCTGCTTCTTACTATGACACTGATTTCTCTGATTTCTTTATGTATTCTAGATAAAAATCCTTTCTTGACTGTACTTATGGCAAAAAAGTTTTTTAGCCATTGATTATACTATAGGCTGTTTTGAGATTGTTTTATTATGATTTTCTGATGTTCAGAATTTTGGATTCTCAAATCTTGGCTACATTCATGGCTCTCTAATATCCTCAGGTAGCATATTTTTTTCAACGATATTTTTATTTGTTTTTGGTAAGAAGGTCTACTACATTTTAGTTTGTCATAGCCAGAATTGGCTGAAACTGAGATGTATGCTGAATATAAATTTCCATTTGTAAAATTATGTCATAAGCCTTTCTAATAATACAATTTCATAAACATAATTTTAAATATCTGTATTATATTAATTACTTGGATAACCCAAGAATTAACTATTTCTTTAATACTGAACCTTTTTCTTGGACTCCAAAATTTATTATTAAAAATAATTAGAGGAAAAACCACTTCCTAAGTGTAAAACTTATTCTGAAGTGTTAGGTTAGATTGATAGTCATGAAAATCAATAAAAACTGCCTGTTTGTGTATAGTTCACTGTGTAGTTGCTTCAGGAAACATAAGAGACATAAAATGATCCCTGTTCTTTAAACAACATATTTGGAAAAATGAAACATAAGTTAGCAAGTCTGCTTTCCATCAGAACTTCATTAATGGAACATAAATAAGAATGGAAATATTCAAAGGTGAATGAAATCATTAATCATTGTAAAGGCAGGAAAAACTTTATGAAGAAAATATGATACAAGATGGATTGGGTTTTATTGACTGTGTGGGGAAGGAAGACATAGGTAATTATTTCCAACTTCCACTTTATTTTTTCCTGAGGTTGTTTGGGAAGTATTATTCCTAAGACACGTACGTTTGCATTTTTCTCTGTCTGAAAAAAAAATTATCATTGTTGGATATTTCATGGTCTATAAATCTGTTTCAGTTGAATAAATACATTTAACCTAAGATACTGGATCACAGAAAGTTTGCTGACAAATTGCATAGCTGACAATCCTCTGTATGCAAATACAGGAAGAGTGTTTTGCTTTGCTAACTTGAAATAAGAAAAGTTTATGATCCTTATTTTCTCAACTGCCCAGACACAAAGGCAGGATATGCATATTAGCAAATGACTAGCAGTGGTTTTGAGAAGAAATAGTGCATCAAGACAGAAAATTCCTTAAGGTATCGGTGAGGAAGAATGTATCAAACACTTTCATATATTATATTTAATTATTATATTTCACTGTAGAAATAGTCATTATTCTACTTTTAAGAAAAAGTAGAAAATCATATAGTGTCAAACTACTGAAAATGATGAATCTCCATTTGAAGACTGTCTAAAGTCAAGGCCATGTTCTTTTTCTAAAGCACTGGTGAATCAGTTCTATTAACAAAACTATATCTAAAATAAAACACGTAATATCATTTTAGGGGAAGTCTATAAATTCGGAAAGAGGTTGCCATATATGTAAAATATTTATACCATTAATGGTTAGCTCACATAATCATTTAATCAGATATGTTTATGCACATAGTTAAAACTCAGTACCATTGAGTTAAATTGACTTTCTAGATCCTTCCTGTGGAAGGCTATGCAAGTCATGCAACATGGCCTGGCAGGACAAACCTAGCCAGATTACTTCCCTTTATTCAGTAACGACAATAGTGACCACAGTTTATAGCTTCCTAGTAAGGCACAGTAAATACATAATAAATATCTTTTATCTTTGCTAATATGCAATGTGGGTAAGGTTGCAGATGCATACACTGCTGGAAGCAATGTGAAATGGTTTAACACTTACAGAAAACATACATAAATATTCTGTCAAGAAACATAAAAATATTTATTCTTATTGACCCAATAATTATACTACTGGGAACGTATCCTAACTAAATAATTTAACACATGGTAATGCTAACGACTATGTTAGGCTTTTTCAGATTGCAAGGGAGAGATTTATTCAGGTTTTCTATGGTGATGGAGACAGTGGTAAAGTTGTGGGAACAAAGAAATGCAGGACACCATCTCAGTAGCTGGGAAGCACAGAGATCTTCATCACCATGCTGATCAGAACCTGTTGTGGCTCAGCAACAGCCCTGGTTGCTTGACCTTTAGACATCATATCCATAGCTTCCCCTTTGACTGTACTGGATTCTGTTTTGAGCTGTCTTACAGTCAGAAGACAGCTAAAGTATGCCCAAGTATGCTTTAATTAATTAACTTCCCTTATGTTTATTGGGTGACAATAATAATAACAAGGCTTTAACAATAGCTAGCCTCTATAACAGCCTATTATGGACCAGTTGTAGTTCTAATAACTACACGCATAATAACTAATTCAGTTTTCACAATACACTTATGAGGCAGGTATTTTCACTATTATCATTTTATAATTGGGGATAGTGAGGCAATGGGAATTTAATTAATGTGAACAGGTATCCTTAGTTAGGATATAACGACACTAAATTTCCAATCTTACTCTATTATTCAATGTGCTATACTGTTTCTCAATGGAGGATGCCACTGAGAAAAATGCAAATATATCTGAGGAACTCAGCACTGGTGTGGCATGTAAATCCACTGGGAGACAGGAGTCCCTCAAGCAGAGAATATGAAAAACGAATCAAGGAGTGAATCTTAAAAAATGCATTCAGAGGTACAATAAAGAACAAAAGGAAGAATAAAAGAGACTTAACAGCACCTAAAAGCAGCAAGTAGGTAGAGAAAAACACTTGAGTGAGGGTGCTTCCAAATAAGAGGGAGTTTCAAGGAGAAAATGATTGACTGTTTTTAATGCTTCTTGTATATCACCTATGATAAAGAAAGATGGCGCTGGACTTTTCAACAGGGCAATCACTGGTGTGAAGAGTAATAGATGTCAGTGTAATTGAGAAGTCATACTAGCATGAAGTAGAGAAGAGAAAATGGAAATAGCATTTGCAGCAACTACTTGGAATGGTGACTGGAGAAAGAGTGATATCGCAGGAGGATATGTTTTTAAATATGGAAGGAAGATATTGGAGGATGTTTATATACTCTTAGGAATTATTCAGTAGATGAAAAAGGGCAAATGTAGAAAGATACATAAGAGAGAAAGGAGGATGACTGAGAATTTAAATCTATAGAAGGCAAGAGGAAACAGACTTAGAGCACAGGTAAAAAGTTTTTCCTGCATAAATAGGAATAATATTTTTTCTACTGTAATCAAGATGAAGGAGAAGATGGATGCAGAAGAAGGTATAGGAAGGTGAGGAGTGTGGTCTTTTTATCGAATAAATAACACCTGTAGTGAAGTCATCCATTAAGGATGGAAACAGATACTTTAAGAGGCTGAGGTCAAATAATTATAGCAATGAAGGTAATTAGCAAGAAAGTGCTAGTCATAGAAATTTGCTTTTAGTCAGTGTGAGGTTTGAAATTGGTATTTCAGCTGTGATGCATTTGTTTTTACTGACAAGATCAGGGCTACACTCTGATCATTGGTCTTTGGAAACCTTGCTAAGTAATCATGTGATGTAAGGGGGAGGAAGAGTGTAGACTCCAAGAACTGGAATATTCTTGATTTGGATATTGGTCTGAAGTATGAATCACCTTTCTGCTCCACTGTAGAAATGAACACCCAGAATGAGCCTAGGCAGGTAGGGCTGTAGAAACCCAAGAAGGGCACAGTCTCTTTTTTTTTTTTTCTTTTTTTATTAAAATATTTCAAAATTTACATATACTTGCCATTAATTGTAATCCCCATGTATTCCCCATCACCATCTCACCAGTGTGCGGTTCCTCAATCTACTAAGAATGGAACTTCCATATGATCCAGCAATCCCACTCCTAGGAATATACCAAAAAGACACAAATACACTGATTCAAAAGAA